>JAQZBX010019416.1:0-33842 GCA_029593785.1 Cabassous unicinctus
AAAAAAAAGAATGAGTAAATAAATCCCAAAGCCAATATAATGTATTCAGGTAATAAAAGAGACTAAAAGATTAAGAGTAGAAATTATAAAATAAATAAAAACAAGGGAGCTACATAGTTAAAAATGTAATGATTATTTTTTAAAAACAGATTGAAACAAGTAAAACCACAAAATAAAAAATATGGAAGATAAAATAGAGACTGCTAAAATATAGCAGGGTTAAAAAAGTAAGAATTGAAATAACAATAAAATGATTAAAAATCAAACAAAATATTTATAAACTGCCTACAAAATAAAAGTTTCAAAAGAAAACACAAGTAAAAGAAATATGAAAAGATATTAGAAACACAAAGACTTGAATAGTGAAAACTAAGATAATGCAGCTTAAAATAAGTCAGAGTAATATAAATCAGAATAAAAAAACATACTAAGATAATGCAGAAATACAAAGGCAAATATATCTCAGACTAAATCCGTAAAGGTAAAATACACAGATGAAAATCGGTAGGGGTAAGTGTTTAAGAAAGAATTTAAGCCTGAAGTAGCCAGATGGGGAGGTCCCTGGTGGGGGCAGAGTGGGAGCCCCTTAAAGCTGCTCAATAATGAACAGCTGGCAGCCAAAATCTGTCAGTCAAACTGGCCTGCTGGGAGGTCCCTCACTCTCACCAGCCCAGAGACAGCTGCAGCCCTCAATGGTCTGTGGAAGAGATGGACACCTTTTCACACAGAGTGCCTCTATTCTAGAGGGGTAAACACACCCCTCAGCTTTGAAGACAAAGTAACTTACCTTGAGTAGCTACATGGTTGTATGCAAGTTGCCTGACCTTTATGGGACTCAAATTTCTCATCTGAAAAGAAGTAATTATACCTACCTCATCAGGCTATTTGGAAGATTTTTGAAGATTCCACAAGATAAAGCTTACAAATTATGTTACATAAACCCAGCCATCGACCAATGATCGCCTTTATGATTAATTTGCTAAGAGAGAAAAAATCCATTCTCATTACAGCTGTACAGAAAAGAAACAAACATTTTTAAGGTGTTAGGATTAGGATTTTTTTGAGGGAGAACCGGAAAGGATTTGACTGGGCCATCTTATTTTGTTGTTATTTTTTGTTATTTATTTATTTATTTTTGGTCTAAAACAACATAATTTTACTATTTTTATGGTTCTGGATGTCAGAAGTCCTAAAATCAAAGTGTCGGCAGGGCTACATTCCTTCTGGAGTTTCCTTGTCTTTTCCAGCTTCTAGAGCCTGCCTGAATTTCTTGGCTTGTGGCCCCTCCTTCCATTTTCAAAGGCAGCAGCATAGCAGCCTCAAATCACTCTCTCTCTGACTTTCGTTTTCACATCTCCTTCTCTGAATGTCCCTCTTACAAGGACCGTTGTAATTACATGAGACTCACCCGGATAACCCAGGATATTCTCCCCATCCCAAGATCCTCAGGTGAATCGCATCCACAAAGTCCCTTTTGTCTTGTAAGGTGCCATATTCACAGTGAATGGGGATTAGGATGTGGACATCTTTGGGGGCTATTATTCTGTCTCCCGCATCCCCTATAAGGATTAGCCTAGTATCCATCCTAATTGTCCTAACTCTTACTAGTCGCAAATTATTTGGATCTAGAATGTCAGACCCAGGTGGTTGAGAATCCCACCCCTGACCTATGCAAGAGGGGCCCCAACTCTCAGTCCAGTGGCTGACAGAGAACTTTTTCCCAAAAGTGCCAGAGGGTGGAGAAGTGGAGGCCCAGTGGTTTTTGGCGAAAGCCAATGGCACACAGTTAACTGGGCGTATTACTGCCCAGAGAGCTCCAATAAGTCACAAGAAAGGTAAAATCAGGGAGAACCCCCTGGAAGATAACTCAATGCCTTCCTAGGCTGTCTTAGTTCCATTTACATAGACTCTTTTTTTATTGAGATAAAATTTGCATAATATAAATTTCACCATATCAAACATTTTAAAGTGTACAATTCAGTGGCATTAGTACATTTATAATGCTGGGCAACCGTCACCACTATTTAGTTCCAGAAGATTTTCATCACTGCAAAAGGAAACTCCATACATATTAAGCAGTCACCCCTTCTGTCTCCCTCCCCCCAAACCCTGGCAACCACTAATCTGCTTTCTATCTCTATGGATTTGTTTATTCTGGATATTTCATCTAAATGGAATTATTCTTTTAGCAGAGAAAGTCCTGAGTCTCAGGAACTCATCTAAACCAGGACAGTTTGCCATTCTGCAGTGCTCCAGGCTGCAGCAGGGGCAGCAGATGAAGTGGAGGTCAGGGCTTCCCTTGAAAGGCGTGCCCTGGAGACGCCTGTGAGGTTTCTGCCCCAGTCCTGTTAGCCAACACTTAGTCACATGGTCACATCTAGTTATAAGGAAGGTTGGGAAATGTAATCTGAGCTATAGGGGCTCAGATAAAACTGGGGGTTTCATTACTTTAGATGAAGAGGAGAATGGATATTCAGAGACAACTAGGTGTCTCTGCAAACACACATGGCAAAGAGAGGTACAGGGGCACGATGTAAGTAGGGAGAGGCGTGCAAGGAAAAATGGGGTACATCACTAGGTTTGACATACTGAGGTCTGTAATATTGAGAAGAGGTTATTTCCTCTTTGGTAGTACAAACACCTTGGACAGATGACAGTTAGGTTTTTGACCTTTTTCCTTCCTGCTCTCTCTCTCACTCTCTTTTTACTCATCATCACTTTATCAGTTAGGATCCTGGCAGCAAACTGCACACTCAAGTGAGATAATCAAGGACCCTGTAATGAGATGTTTTAAAATAGGTCTCAAACTCCCAGTAGGTTATTGATCTTTAAAGTTCTACTTTTCATTATAAAGAAGGCTATAAGCCCCTGATTGATCAATGGACAAAAGATATGAATAAACAATTTTAAGAAAAAGGATAAGAAATGTTCAGCCTTACCAGTAATCAAAGAAAAGGAGATGTAAAAAAAAATAAAAGATACAAGTTTGTTTGCTGGCAAATTAGTAAAACAGAACTTGGAAATCTTATCCAATGTTATAAAGAGTGTATACAGTGAAAAAATGTAAGTTGTTCAACCTTTTGGAGAGCATTCTGACAATATGTATTAAGATTTTAAAATGTTAATAATATTTCAACAATCGAGCATTTATCATGTGCTAGGTCTTTCTTAAACACCAGGGTTTCTGCAGTTAACAAGACACACAATATTTCTTCCCTCTCTCTGGTATATGAAAGTGGAGTTGAGATGGATAATAAACACATAAATAAACCAACAGGATAATTTCAGGTAGTGATAAGTTCCATAAATAAAATAGATGAGTTAGAGGATTCCTGGTGGGGGATGGAGGAATTAGCACGGAGAAGACTGCTTTAGATTGGCTTATTACAGCAGGCCCCACTAAGGAGATGAATTTTGATTTGAGACCTACATGTGTAGGTGTGGCAGTTTGATATTATTTATGAATCCTCCCAAAAAAGAGAAAAATTGCTTGTAAACTGGTCTGTTCCTCTGGGTGTGATACCCTTTGATTGTATTAAATTCAAAGGTTTTAAGTTTACTTAATAAAATCAATTTAGGGCTTTTGATTGGACCACATCAGTAGGATGTGACTCAGGGTTGAGTCCTTGCCCCCTTGGAGGGCTGATATAAATGGACACTCACTCGAGAAAACAAATGGGAAGAGAGAGAGCTCCATAGATGGCAGAGGAGGGAAGGTTCAAACAGCTAGAGCCCAGGGAGAGATGAGCCATTTGCAGCTGAAAAGAGAACAGAGCAGTTGAGCAGTTGAGAAGGCCCAGAAAGAAACGAGCCCTATGTCAGCCTACAGCTGAGGTTGGAAGAAGCTGGGCCCACGGAGCCTTAAGAGGAAGAAGGAAGGAGAGAACAGGCAGAGATTACCCATCATCTTGCTTCAACACATGGCAACAGACTTTGGTGAGAAAGCAACCTTGAGTTGGACTCTTTATGGCCTTGTAACTGTAAGCTTTTATCCCTAATAAATACCCATTATAAAAACCAACAGATTTTTGGTACTTTCCATCAGCACCCTTTTGGCTGACTAATACAGTAGGGGAAGCCAGTCTCGGGAACATCTGGGAGAAAAGAGTTCCAGATTTGAGTGCAAGGGCCATGGTCCTGAGTGGGAACCAGCTTCCTGAGACTGTGAAGTGGCTCAAGCCCTGTGTGGAAGGAACATGGAGGTAGGAGAGGAGGCCAAGAACATAGCAAGACCAGTGCAAGAGGGAGTGCAGGCCATGGCAAGGGTTTGAGTTTTTTTCTGAATGAGACAGAAAGCAATTTGAGGATTCTAAACAGGGGACTGATGAGATTAGGAAGATCGTTCTATAAATCTGTATCTACTGACTTATATGTCCATGATATATTATTATAAATCTGTGGTAGTTTGAAGCTGTATGAAAAACATGTTCTTAAATCTAAGCCATTCCTGTGGGTGTGGACACATTGTAAAATAAATAGGACCTTTTCACTAGGCTACTTCAGTTAAGGTGTGACCCACCTCATTACAATGGGCCTTAATCCTCTTACTGGAGTACTTTATAATTGGAATGAATACAGAGAGAGAAAGAAAACCACAGAAGCAAGAAGGTGAAATCAAGAAACCTGGAAGACAAGGGAGAGACCAGCAGATGCTGCCACGCGCCTTGTCATGTGACAGAGGAGCCAAGAATCGCTGGCAGCTGGTCTTCAGGAAGAAAACATCGACTTCATCGTCTTTCTTGATTTGGACATTTTCTCAGCCTCAAAACTGTAAGTTAATAAATTCCCACTGTCTAACCCAACCCATTTCATGGCATCTGCTTTCAGCAGACTAGGAAACTAAAACAAGATCCAACTCAGTACTGGAGTTTATAGCACCCTGTTAGAATGGAGGCTTGAAACAGAAATGAGGTTGAATTATAGAAAAATATTATCTACCTTGCACCTGAGTTTCTGTGTGTTTCCATTCTTATGTTTGTGAAAGAGGCAGTGTAATATATTGCTAGTGGTGCAATCACTACCACCAGACTGCCTATGTTCGAGCCCCAGAATCCTAACAGTCCTACTTATTATGATGTGTCCTTTGGTAAGTGTATCAGTCAGGATAGGCTAAGTTACACTGCAGTAATAAAGGATCCCCCAAATCCCAGTAGCTTATAGCAATAAAGTTGACATCTCCCTCATGCTACTTGCTTATGGAAAGGTAGACTGTGTCTCTATTCCATGTTGTTTTCACTTCAGGGTCCATGTTCATGGATCAACTTCCATATGGAATATCGTTGGTCATGTGGCAGAAGGAAAGGAAATGAGTAGAATCATGCACTAGTTCTTAAAGCTTCTACCTCAAAGTGATGCACTTCACTTCTACCAACATAGAACATAGTTGAATTTTGTGGTGATATAAAATTCTCCCACAGGAAGAGGTACTGTGAGGTGGTGATGGGGTACTGTAACAGTTAGGCTAATGTGTGAACTCGGCCAGGTAATTGTGCCCCGTTGTTTGGTCAGGCAAGCACTGGGCTAATTGTAATAAAAGGACATTTATAGACTTCAGTCATCAGTGAGTTTACTGGGTAGATGGCTGAGTACATCTACAATTAATCAAGAAGGTTGCCATCAGCAATGAGTGACGTTTTATCCAATCAGTTGAATGTTGTAAAAGGGGAAGTGATTTCAACATTCAGAGAGAATTTCCCAGCTCATCTTTGGACAGCCAATGTTTCCTGGGAGCTCATCAAGGGCCTACATCAGACCTTCACGTAGTCCCTAGTTTGCAGCCTGCCTGTGAAATCTGGACTTGTGCATCCCTATGGTAACATGAGAGAATTTTATAAAATCTCATACTATTTTCAGATATCTCCTATTGATTCTGTTTCCCTAGAGTACACTGACTGATACAGCTTGGTACCGGGAGTGGTTCTTAAGGAACAGAATCTTAAACATGGGATATCTGAGGTGGTTCTGGGAGTTTTGCAATTGGCTGTGTACTCCAGTTGGACTCAAGGGTACTAATGACTCCCTTTCCAATAATGAAGAGGTTGCTAACAGTCCATGGCGTGAGTTGGCAATGGAGATACGCAAAATATCATCGCTGGATTCCCCTACTTCCACACTTATAAGATGCAAGGATCTGGGTGAGAGTGTTTTCAACACCTTAATAGAGTTTTATGGAGTCAAAAGGTACAATGATGTTGGCTGGCTCCCCCTGGATACTCTGGATACAGTTACAAAAGAAAGAGATGAGCTAAAGACTTCTAATTTGCAACTTAAACACCACATGAATGATGTGAACGTTTCTATGTGTTCTCTGAAAGAAAATCTTGTTTCATGCAGCCACAGATTTGAGATCTCTGAAAACCAGGCTCAGACTTTCATTGTACAAGTAGCAGAGTTACAAAGGAAACTAAAATCTCAACTTCGCAGGGTGTCTCCTGTTAAAGTGAAGACATTGACTGGTATGGAGTGGAACCCTGAAGATTGGAAGACATATGGAATGATGATGATATTGGTGGGGACATTGGAACCTTAAATTCTGCTGGGATTTTGGCAGATAAACCTTTGATGGCCTGCCCTGTGGAGACCATGCAAGGTCAACCTTGTATCACCCAGCTTCTAGCCTGCCCCAGGGAGTCAGGACCTCCTTCCAGTCCTGAGGTAAGTATCAGCCAAACTAAAGCCTGCACTGCCCGGCCTCTGGCCTGCCCTAGGGAGTCTGGATCTCCTCCCAGCCCTGAGGCAGGTACCAGTCAAACTCCAGCATGCACTGCCCAACTTCCACCCTGCCCTGAGGAATCCGCCTTCCAACTCCGGCCTGAAGAGATTAATCCTGTCTCAGCAGATGAAAACACAAAGGAATGCTCTGAGGCCAGTAGCTTGCAAGGCATTTTTAATCCTTCTCCTTACCCACCCCTACCACCCCTCTTCTCTTCGAGACTTATTATTAGACTAAAATCACAACAAGCCCCTAAAGGTGAAATACAAAGTGTGACCCATGAAGAAGTATGCTATACTTTAAAAGAACTGCATGAATTTCCCAACTTATATAGACAGAAATCAGGGGAATATGTGTGGGAATGGATACTAAGGGTATAGGATAATGGTGGAAGGAATATAAAGGTGGATCAGGCTGAATTTATTGATATGGGTTCACTAAGCAGAAATTCTGGATTCAACACTGTAGCTCAAGGGGTTAGAAAAGGCTCTAATAGTTTGTTTGGGTAGCTGACTGAAACACGAAAAGATGGCCTAGCATGTCTGAGGTTGAGATGCCCAATTTGTCCTGGTATATAGTAGAAGAAGGAATTCAAAGGCTTAGAGAGTTTGGAATGCTAGAACGGATTTACCATTTAAGACCTGCCCATCCACCCCAGGAATGTCCAGAGGACACACCTTTAACCAGGACTGTGAGGAATAAATTTGTAAGACTAACTCCATCTTCCCTGAAGAGTTCTGTGGTTGCTCTTCTCTGTAGTCCAGATATTACTATAGGGAAGGCTGTAAAGGAATTAGAATCCTTAAACATTATGGGGATGATAAGATTTCAGGCCAGTAAAAGTCAAGTAACAGCAGTTAATCACCAAAGACAAGGTGGGCGTGGCTACGGCAATGAAAGGCAGACTCAAAGTAGCAATCAAAATAGTGTGAGTCACAGAGTTATAGCGTTGGCTAATAAATTATGGAGTACCTAGAAGTGAAATAAATGGGCAGTCTACAAAATTCCTTCTTGACCTGTATAAGCAGAAGAGTTCTAGGTCAAGAAAACAAAACTCTAACTCGAATTATAGACACAGAGAATCATGGCCCCTTAATCAATTCCCAAACTTGAGACAGTACACAGACCCAAAACCCCATGAATGAGGACAAGGCCAGGTCCCCTTGGGGAATGATCCTGTTACACTGCCAAAAATTTATACTGTTAATCTTCCTCCCTGCTTTCCCCAAGACTGATGGTCTTTTAACAGAGTAATTGTGCATTGGGGAAAAGGAAATGATCAGACATTTCGAGAATTATTAGACACTGGCTCAGAAATGACAATTCCAGGAGACTCAAAACATCACTGTGGTCCACCAGTCAGAACAGGGGCTTATGGAGGTCAGGTGATTGATGGAGTTTTAGCTCAAGTCCATCTCACAGTGGGTCCGGTGGTTCCTCGGACCCATTTTGTGGTTATTTCCCAGTTCAAGAATGCATAATTGGAGTAGACAAACTCAGTAACTGGCAGAATCCGCACTTTGGATCCCTGACTTATGGAGTGAGGGCTATTATGGTAGGAAAGGCCAAGTGGAAGCCACTAGAACTGTCCCTACCTAGCAAAATAGTAAATCAAAAGCAATACCAGATTCCTGGAGGGATTGCAGAGATTAGTGCCACCATCAAGGATTTGAAGAATGCAGGGGTGGTGATTCCCACCACATCCTCATTCAACTCTCCTATTCGGCCTATGCAGAAAGCAGATGTATCTTGGAGGATGACAGTAGATTATCATAAACTTAACCAGGTGGAGACTCCAATCACAGCTGTTTTCCCAGGTATGTATCATTGCTTGAGCAAATCAACACATCCCCTGGTACCTGGTATGCAGCTATTGATCTGGCAAATGCTTTTTTCTCAATTGCCATTAGTAAGGACCACCAGAAACAGTTTGCTTTCAGCTGGCAAGGCCAGCAATATACCTTCACTGTCCTGCCTCACAGATATATCAACTCTCCAGCCCTATGTAATAATATTGCCCGCAGGGACCTTGATCATTTCTCCCCTCCACAAACATCACACTGGTCCATTATATTGATGACATCATGTTGATAAGACCTAGTGAGCAAGAAGTAGCAAAGACTCTAGATTTATTGGTAAGGCATTTGAGTGAGAGAGAATGGGAGATAAATCCAACAAAAATACACGGCCTTCCACCTCAGTGAAATTTCGAGGTGTCCAGTGGTGTGGGGCATGTTGAGATATCCCTTCTAAAGTGAAGGATAAGCTATTGCATCTGGCCCCTTCTATGACCAAAAAAAAAAAAAAAAGGCCCAATGCTTAGTTGGTCTCTTTGGATTTTGGAAACAACACATTCTCATTTGGCTTTACTACTCTGGCCCATTTACTGAGTGTCCAGAAAATCTGCTAGATTTGATTGGGGACCGGAACAAGAGGAGGCCCTGCAACAGGTCCAGGCTGCTGTGCAAGCTGCAATACCACTTGAGCCATATGATCCAGCAGATCCAATGGTGCTGGGAGTTTCAAAGGCAAATAGAGATGTTGTATGGAGCCTTTGGCAGGCCCTTATAGGAGAATCACAATGCATACCCTTAGAGTTTTGGAGCAAAGCCCTGCCATCCTCTGCAGATAATTACTCTCCTTTTGAGAAACAGCTTTTGGTCTGCTACTGGGCCTTAGTAGAGACTGAACGCTTAACCATGGGCCATCAAGTCACCATGAGACCTGAGTTGCCTATCATGAGTTGGGTATTGTCTGACCCACCAAACCATAAAGTTGGGCATGCACAGCATAATAAAGTAGAAGAGGTATATACGAGATAGGGTTCGAGCGGATTCTGAAGGCACAAGTAAGTTAAATGGGGAAGTAGCCCAAATGCCCATGGTCACCACCCCTGCCATGTTACCTGCTCTTTCCCAGCCCACAGCTTTGGCCTCCTGGGGAGTCCCTTACAATCAGTTGATTGAGGAAGAGAAGCCTCGGGCCTGGTTTACAGATGCATCTGCACGATATGCATGTACCACCCAGAAGTGGACAGCTGCAGCACTGCAGCCCCTTTCTGGGGCATCCCTGAAGGACTGTAATGAGGACAAATCCTCCTAGTGAGCAGAACTTTGAGCAGTGCACCTGGTTACTCATTTTGCTTGGAAAACGAAATGGCCAGAGGTGTGTTTGCACACTGATTCATGGGCTGTTGCCAGTGGTTTGGCTGGATGGTCAGGGACTTGGAAGGAACATGATTGGAAAATTTGTAACAAAGAGGTCTGGGGAAGAGCTATGTGGATAGACCCTTCTGTGTGGGCAAAAAACATGAACATATTTGTGTCCCATGTGAATGCTCACCAGCGGGTGACTTCAGCAGAGGAAGATTTTAATAATCAAGTGGATAAGATGATCTGCTCTGTGGCTAATGCTCAGCCTCTTTCCCCAGCCACTCCTGTCATTGCCCAATGGGCTCATGAACAAAGTGGCCATGGTGGTAGGGATGGAGGTTATGCATGGGCTCTGCAAAATGGACTTCCCCTCACCAAGCCTGACTTGGCTACAGCCACTGCTGAGTGACCAACCTGCCAGCAGCAGAGACCCACACTCAGCCCCTGATATGACACCATTCCCCGAGGTAATCAACCTGCTACCTGGTAGCAGGTTGATTACTTCGGACCAGTTCCATCATGGAAGGGACAGCAATTTATTTTAACTGGAATAAACACACACTCCAGGTATAGGTTTGTGTTTCCTGCACGCAATGCTTCTTCCAAAACTACCATCCATGGACTTAGCGAATGTCTTATCCACTGCCATAGCATTCCACACAGCATTGCTTCTGATCAAGGAACCCATTTCACAGCAAATGATGTGCAGGAATGGACACATGCCCATGGAATTCACTGGTCTTACCATGTTCCCCATCTTCCTGAAGCAGCTAGATTGATAGAACAGTGGAATGGCCTTTTGAAGACTCACTTATGACACCAACTAGGCAGCAATACCTTGCAGGGCTGGGGCAATGTTCTCCAGAAGGCTGTGTATGCTCTAAATCAGCATCCACGCTATGGTGCTATTTCTCCCATATCCAGGATTCATGGATCCAGAAATCAAGGGGTGGAAATGGGAGTGGTACCACTCACTATTACCCCTAGTGATCCACTAGGAAAATTTTTGCTTCCTGTCCTTGCAACCTTAAGCTCTGCTGGTCTACAGGTCTTAGTTCCAAAAGGAGGAGTTCTTATACCAGGGAACACAACAATGATTCCATTGAACTGGAAGTTAAGACTGCCACCTGGCCACTTTGGGCTCCTTTTACCTCCGAATCATTAGACAAAGAAAGGAATTACTGTACTAGCTGAGGTGATTAATCCTGACTATAAAGGGGAAATAGGACTGCATCTACGTAATGGGGATAAAGAAGAATTTGCCTGCAATACAGGAGATCCTCTAGGGCATCTCTTAGTACTGCCATGCCCTGTGACTAAAGTCAATGGAAAACTGCAACAACCCAATCCAAGCAGGACTAACAATGGCCCAGAATCTTCAGGAATGAAAGTTTGGGTCACTCCATCAGGCAAAGAACCACGGCCAGCTGAGGAGCTTGCTGAAGGTAATGGGAACATGGAATGGGTAAGTGGAAGAAGGTAGTAATAAATATGTACTTCAACCACGTGGCTAGTTACAGAAATGAAGACTGTAAGGGTCATGAATATTTCTTCCTTGTTTTGTTATGAGTGTGATTGTATATGTACATAAAATGAATATCTTTGTTTTCTTCCCTAACCTTTTCCCTTATCATATGACAAGTTGTATTAGTTTCATGTCATAATATTTAAGGATGTCAAGTTTAAGAGTGAATATTACCCAAGGACTTGTACCCTATTCTGTAGGGAATTAATGTGGTTGTACACAGGACAGTTGAATAGTGTTAGGCAGAAATATATATATATATATATATATATATATATATGTATGTCTGTTACCATTTTTATTTAGACTAAGTATGGTTTAAGGTGATGTGTTTGGTTGCCAAGTTGACAAGGGGTGGATTATGATGGTTATGTTAATGTGTCAGCTTGGCCAGGTAATTGTGCCCAGTTATTTGGTCAAGAAAGCACTGGGCTAATTGTAGTATAAGGACGTTTATGGACTTTAGTCGTCAGTGAGTTTACTGCATGAATGGCTGGTTACATCTACAATCAACCAGGGAGATTGCTGTCAGCAATGAGTGACATTTTATCCAATCAGTTGAATGCCTTAAAAGGGGAAATGATTTCAGCATTCAGAGAGAACTTCCCAGCTTGTCTGTGGACAACCAACATCTCCTGGATGCACATCAAGGACCTTCATCAGACCTTCATCAGAGCCCTTGGTTTGCAGCCTGCCTGCAGAATGTGGACTTGTGCATCCCCATGGTCACATGAGAGAATTTTATAAAATCTCATACTATTTACAGATATCTCTTGTTGATTCTGTTTCCCTAGAGAACCCTAACTAGTACAGGGGCAAAATATTTGGCAAACAATGAAACACTACCTGCTTAAATAGAGGAAAAAGAAAGGAGGAAATTCAGGGAGAGTAAAAGAATTAAGTTAGTATCTCAAAATATTATGCAGCACACAAAAACAGAAAGCCCATGCTTCTCTTTGAAGGTCATGCTAAATGGATACAGAACTTGGATAAATTATTTTGTGGTGATGTTAAAGATACCATAATTGACACCAACAAGCTCAAATGTTCTTGGAAACAGACTTTGTAGAGGATCACAAGAATAACCCCAGGCATTTAGGGAATGCCACTCTTGAAAAACATCTGTGAGGAAGGCCACTTTGCAAATGGGGCTGTGTGTTGGCTTGGGTTGCCATGATGACTCTTCTCTTTCTCTCACATGCCTCATCCAATACATCACCAAATCCTTCAAAATATATCTATAATCTGGCCTCCTTTCATCACCACCACTATCATCATCTCCTACCTGGACCACAGCAATATCCTCATAACTAGACCAACTTCTGCTCTTGCCCCCAGGAATAATGCTGGTAAAGCATACATCAGATCATGTCTCTCTTTGTCTGACAACCTTCCCATGATTTTCTCATTTCACTTAGACCAGAATCCAAAGTGCTTACAGTGCCTGCAAGAACTGACACTGGATTCATTGACCTCATTTCCTTTCATTCACTCTTCTATGGACACTTTGGCCTCTGTGGGATATGGCAGGCAAACTCCGGCCTTAGGGCACTTGAAATTGCTGTTCCATCTGCCAAGAATGCTCCTTCCCCAGTTACCCACATTACTTGTTGCCTCACATCCTTCAGATCTGTGCCCAAATGTCCCCTTCTCACGTAGGCCTCCTTCCTAGCTGTAGTTTTCTTCATAGCACTTATCATCTTCTGGTATTCTATACTATATACCAAATTATTTGCTTTTCCCTATCACACTACTAGCATGTGCCATTGAGCAAGACTTGTTTTGTGTTTTATTTATTTCAGTATTCCCAGTGGTGAGGATAGGGCCTGGCACACAGTGGATGCTCAGTAAATCTTTGTTAAATGTTGAATAACTCCTCCACTGTAGCTGAGAAATGCAAAAGTAAGCTGCACCAAACTGTCTCTTTCTCACTTCTCTCCTAACTTGTGCATAGTGTCATCAACTGATAGTAAGAGAGAATTGTGGCAGTTTGACTTACCCACCTACCGTGCTCCACTCCTCAGCTCAACAGAGGCATGTGGATGATGGCCCAGGTTCCTGTTGCAACTTTTGGGTACCAGAGGGGGAAATGTGTACATTGTTCTACAAGAATTGTGACCTGTGTGGGAGATCCCTGATGGATTAGCTCAGGGTCTTACCTTTGTTTCATTCCACCTCAAAATTTTCTCAGGGTTGGAGTGGCCTCCATGGTGGCATTTGTCTAAAGCATTTGAAGGAAAATATACTAACAGCAGCTGCCTGGGGCAAGGGATAACAGATGTGGAAAGCAGAAGATAGGCAGGCAAGCCAGGAAAGTAAAAGACTAAGGAAGAAGATACATGAGGGAATAAGGGCTTTGAAAAGTTCCCACATATACCAGGGAATCAAGATGCTTGCAAACATGTCAAGGGCTGGATGAGTGATCAAAATAAAACCTGACAAGACCCTAAACTTTCACCTATTCCTGAACTTTAAGCTCTGCGCAAAAGGAAGTGGGGGCTAAGACAGAGTTGTAAGTAACCTGTCTAAGCATTGAAGAAGTGCCTCAACATAGAGCCAATCTGCAAACACCAAAAGAGTACCTTTTTTTGGGCTCCAGATGTTGAAAGTAATCTCGGTCATATCACTAGTGGACCTCAAAGTTAATAGAACAGCGACTTCAGTGGCCACATGCAACATAGAATACAGTCTTTACAAAAATAGTTAGAAAAGTCACTGAACAAACAACTATAACCCACAACAAGCAGTAAAGCAAGCCCTGGGGAGGGGGCGGAATTGGATTTCCAGAGTTACAGCATGATACTATTCAAAATGTCTGTTTTGTTTTGTTTTTTTAACAAAAAAGTCACAAGGTATGAAAATAAGCAAGAAAGTGTGACCCATTCATAGGGAAAAAAAGAAATAGACAGAAATGGTTTCTGAGGAGGACCAGACATTGGTCCTACTAAACAAAGACTTTAAATAAATGGCCTTAAATATGCTCAGAGATTTTTTTTTTTAAAACTGGACAGCAAACTAAAGAAAACCAGGAGAACAATGCCTTGCAAAATAGAGACTATCGATAGAGATAGAAATTATAAAAAGAAACCAAACAGAAATTGTGGATTGGAAAAGTACAATAATTGAAAAGGAAAATTCAGTGGTGGAATTAAACTGCAGATTTAAGTAAGAAGAAAGAATCAGTGAACTTGAAGATATGTTAATTAAGTTTAACCAGCCTAAGAAGCAGAAAGAAAAAAGAATGAAGAAAATATGAACAGAGCCTAAAAGATCTGTGGGACACCACCAAGTGTACCAACATATGAATAATGGGAGACACAGAAGGAGAGGAGAGAGAGATTAAGGAGAAGAGATATTTGAAGAAATAGTGTCCAAAACTTCCTAAATTTTATAAAAGGCATAAATCTACACATCCAAGAAACTCAACAAATTCCAAGTAGGGTAAACTCAAAAAGATACAAAATGAGACACATTATAATCTAACTGTTGAAACCCAAAGACAGAGAATCTTGAAAGTAACAAGAAATAAGTAACTCATAACACACAAGGGCTCCTCCATAAGTTTAATAGTTTATTTCTCATAAGAAACCATGAAAGTCAGAAGGCAGTGTGAGAACATATTGAATGGGAAAAAAACTTTCAACCAAGAATATTACACCTGGCAAAACTATACTTCAAAAGAGAAGAAGACTGTGTACCTCCCACCTCCCAAGTTCATGAGCATTAGAAGTGGAACCATTGGTGGGAGAACTAAAGGAATATTTAAAAACAAAAAAAGAGAGGGGCGGGGGGAGAAAGAAAGGGAAGGAAAAGTTAAAACATTCCCGGATAAACAAAAGCTAAACGATTTTGTTGCTGGTAGACTGACCCTACAAGAAATGCTACAAGGAGTCAGTCAGGCTAAAATGAAAGGACACTAGACATTAACTCAAAATCATGCAAAGAAATAATGAACAATGAGAAAGGTTACTACATAGACAAATATGAAAGCCAGTATTATTGTATTTTTTGGTGATTTTTTCCTCCTATATGATTTAAAATACAAATGCATAAAGCAATAATTATAAATCTATGTTAATGAGCACATAATATATAACTACATAATTTGAATAATAACATAAAAGACCATGCTAAAGCTGTATAAGAACATTTTTTATGCTATTGAGCTAAGTTAGTATAAATTCAAACTAGATTGTTATAAATTTAAGATGATAACTGTAATCCCCAGGATAACCATTAAGAAAATAATTTAAAAATATACAGAAAAGGGAATGAGAAGGAAGACAAAATGATATACTAGAAAAAAATCAATTAAACTGAAAAGAAGACAGTAATGGAGGAATTGAGAACTGATTTGTGCCAACAATTACATGAGCATTGAAGAGAATCCCAAGTTCCAGAAAGGAATTCAGCCCAGCTGACACCTTGATTACAGTTTTGTGAGACCATAAGCAGAGGACTCAACTAAGCTGTGCCCAGATTCCTGAGTCATGGAACCTGTGAGATAATACATGTGTCTTGTATCAAGTCATGACGTTTGTGCTAATTTTTTACACATAAACAGAAAACCAACATACATACCAAATTTGTGGGGAGGTAACATCATAGAATTTGAGAACTAAAAGTAAATTTGAGACACCTTTAGTCTAGAATTGAGAAATCTATAGCACTGGTGTTGGTATTCCTATTCCTGGATGTATGGAAGATATAGTCAATTGATCATTGTACTCTGTCCCACTAAATCATTTCTTTTTCTTTTTTTAAAGATTTATTTACTTTTTTTTTAATCCATTTTTTCTTCCTGTTTTTGTGTCCATTCGCTGGGCAATTCTCTGTATCTGTTCCTTGCCCTCTATTCTTATTTTTCTCCTCCTATCTTCACCGGGATTCAATCCTGGGAACTTCCGATGTGGGAAAGAGGTATCCTACCATCTGCACCACCTTAGTTCCTGGATTTTCTTTTCTTGGCTCTCCCTTATGTCACTCTCCTGATATGTCATCATTTTGCTGCCTGGGTTGGCGAGGCCTGGGGGGGCTCACCCACTCATGGGGCCTGATAGCATGCCCACACACGGGGCCTTGTGGCCCGCGCACCTTCTATATTTTCCTTTATTTTTACTGGGAGGTTCTGGGAATCAAACCCAGGTCCCTCCATATGGGAGACAGATGCCCAACCATTTGAGCCACATCTGCCCCTAAATCATTTCTTAAAACACATCCTCTTGAACTCTAGACAGCAATTACCAATTAATCAGATCTGACACATAAGCTATTTTTACCGAGATCTAGTGCAACCCCTTTAAATGGATGATGGAAATGAGGTCCAGAAAGTTTGTTCAGTTTTATCAAGGATGCATAGGCATTTCATGGAGAGTCAGGATCGGAATTCAAGTCTCCTGACCCCCTAGTCCAGAACTCTACCCCATACCATAATTCCCTAATGCATATCCAAAAACTTTTTATCTGGATCTTCTGTAATTTCTCAATTCAATTTAATCCAGAACTTCCTATTTATAATGTAATTATAGCCTTAGAAGTAGATTTTGACAAAATGACAGTAGAAAGTTTTACAAATAACTCCCTCCACTAGAAAAATGAAAGAGCTGGAAAAAGATATTGGAAATAGCTAGGTGGTAACCATGGAACCAGAATGGACATTTAGAACAACTACAGGAGTGCAAGAGGAAATGAGAGGTCGCTGAGTGTTCAGCTTTCATAAGCAAAAGCACAAACCAGTGACCAATCCCCCTTTTCTCAGCCCTGTGGCAGCAGCTGCAACAATTCTGCCTAGATTCTGGGAGCAGCTGTCAGGGTCCAGGGCTGGCTGAGGAAACCTCCTCCTCAAAAAAATTGGAGTTGAGGGTCATAATCAATCTGGGAGTTCCCTGAGGGACCTATGTGGAAGCTGGCCTCAGTTTTGGCCCTCTGGGCTGCAATGCTTCCAGCATCTTACCAGCATCAACCAGGACATAAAAAGTTAGTGTACTTTCTTCGGCTTTTTATTTTTCTTCTTCTGTGGGTGTGCATTTCCTGGTCTGGAAGATCCATGAGGACACAGCAGAGACTCATCTCTGGCCTTGGTTTTAGCCCTTTTAGTAGCAGTGGCTTCTGGCCTCACACCAGTATGTACAGGACTTGACAACCCAATATTCTTTTTCAATGGCTGGGTTTCTTTTTTATCTTTTTTGTGTTGTTTAGTCTGGTGGATTCCTGAGGACCCAGTGCAGATGCTAGCCTCAGTTTTTCTCAGCAGCAGGGTCTTCTGGCTTTACAACTTCATCAGCCTGGACATAAAGAATGAGTGCACCTATTTTTCTTTTTTTTTTTTTTTAATTCTTTCTTTGTTTTGTATTTTTGGGTATGGTAGATCTCTAAGGGATTAGCAGGGACACTGGCCTAGGTTTCAGCCTTAAAAGCTAGTGGGTTTCCACTAGCACATAACAAGATACTTGAAGAGGCAATGCACCTCAATTTTTCCTTGTACGTGTGTGTGACAGTTTGAAGCTTTTTGTGGACCTCAGAAAAGATCATGTTCTTGGAGCTAATCCATTCCTGTGGATGTGGGACCCTTTGATTGGATTGGATTCAGCTGACCCTTAGAATTGATATAGTATCTGTATCAGTCAGCCAAAGAGGTGCTGATGCAAAGTACCAGAACTCTGTTGGCTTTTATAAAGAGTATTTACTTAGGGGTGGAAGCTTACAGTCACAAGGCCCTAAAAAGTCCAACTCAAGGTACCATAAGAGGTACTTTCTCACCCAAAGTCATTGGCCACATGTTGAAGCAAGATGGCGGGCGATGTTTGTGAGGGTTCAGCCTTCCTTCTTCCTCTTAAGGCTCCGTGGTCCCAGCTTCTTCTGATCTCAGCTGTAGGCTGGCATAAGACTCATCTCTCTCCCCAGGGCTTGTTTCTTTCCAGGCTCAGCTCCTCTATTTTCAGGTCAACTGTAGACTATCAGGCTCATCTGTCTTCCTGGAGCCTCTGCCTAGTCTAATGAGCTGTCTCTCTTCCTCTGTGTGTCTACTTCTGTGTGAGAGTCTGTTTTATCAGCCCACCAAGAGGGGCTGAGTTGAACTCTAATGACATGGTTGAACCAAAGCCCTAATCTTAACATAATTTAATCAGACATCTCAGCTGAATCGAATATGATCAAAGGGTTATCACACCCAGAGGAACAGACCAGTTTCCAAACATAATCTCTCTTTTTGATTCATAAATAATCTCAAACTGCCACAGCTAGTGATGTTGAACATCTTTTCATGTGCTTTTTGGCCATTTGTATTTCCTCCTTGGAAAAATGTCTACTCAAATCTTTTTCCCATTTTTTAACTGGGCTGTTTTAATGTTATTTTCACTGAGTTGTATGATCTCTTTATGTAACAGGGAAATCAAACCCTTATCAGATATGTGGCTTACAAATATTTTTTCCTATTGAATAGGTTTCCTTTTCACTTTCTTAACAAAGCCATTTGAAGCACAAAAGTATTTATTTTGAGGAGGTCCCATTTATCTATTTTTTCCTTTCATTGCTCCTGCTTTGGGTGTAAGGTTTAAGAAACTATCACTACCATAGATTTTTAAAAATACTTTTTTATTTAAAAAAAATACTTTAGATTACATAAATGTTACATAAAAAATATAGGGGATTCCCATATGCCCCACTCCCTAACCCTCCCACACTTTCCCACATTAACAACATCCTTCAGTTCTCTCTGCCTGGAGGAGTCCACGCTAAGTCTTGGTGTGCATTTCCATCTTTCTCTCCCATTTTTCAGCAAGCTCTGTTCTTTCCCCCCATTTCCCAATACATTCTTTTTACTGGCCTAACTAAACTGACGTGTTCTTAAATTCTTTTACACAACATAGCCAAGAACCTAGAGGAATCCAACACTTCCCCGTCTTCATTTGGTGAGCCAGCCAGGAGGCAGCTGAGTGGTGCTCCCTGACCCCCGCTGGAGACTGATCATATGCAGAGGGATATTGAACATGTTAAAAGTCCTTAATGCCTTCCAGAACAAGATATTAGTCATGTGGGGATTTCAACCAGTTCCAACCACAGTGTCAGACCCATCTTTGCTCCACCTCAATAGGATAGCCAGAGAGGTTTACGCCCTGCCAGGCAGGGACTACTGCCCTAATCAACAGGAAGTAACTATAGAAGAATGACCATGGCCCCTCAGCACCCCCTTAAGAATAAGGGTGTGAGCTTTCTAAGGGGGGAGTTGAAGCAGGTTAGCCAGGAAAATGAGGAGAAGATGAGCCACAACATGGCCAACAGACAACATGGCTGCAAAACCCCATTGAGACCTTGAGTTTAACCTTGAGGTCCCAGTTTCTCTTTCTGGGACCTCCCCTTGGCTTTGAATATTCCATACAGGCCTCACCATTGGCCCCCACCATTGGTGGGGTAACCAATAAGGCTGCAGCCCCTCCCCTTAGCATTAGCAAGGGGGAGGGATAACTAACAGTTTAAAAGGTAACCACACAAGGCAGAGCTTGCTCTCTCTGCCTGGAGGAGCCCACACTGAGTCTAAGTGTGTATTTCTATCTTTCTCTCCCATTTCTCAACAAGCTCTGTTCTTCTCCCCCATTTCCCAATAAATTATTTTTACTGGCCTAACTAAAAAACAAAACAAAACAAAACAAAAAAACAGCCTTCATTAGTGTGGTACATTTGTCAAAACTGATGTACACATATTGGAACATTGCCACTAAGTGTGGATTATAGTTTACATCATAGTTTGCACTCTGTCCCGCACAATTTTTTTAATTTATGACAAAATATATAATGGCCTGTTTCCATCATTCAGGACAATTCCAATGTCCTGAAAATGCCCCCATATTGCACCTGTTTTTCCCTTTCCCTCCCCTCAGAACCTCTGATGGCCACTGCTTCCACATCAATGATAAAAGTTCTTCCATTGCTAGAGTAACAATGTCTATAATAGAGTAACTGTAAGTCTACTCTAGTCCATCATTCATTCCCCAGTCCTGAGGATTCTGGGATGGTGATGCCCACTCAACCTCTAATTGAGAGGGGGCTTAGATGGTACTATCTTGCTTGCAGTTGCAGACTCTATCTGTTCCTTGGGATGGGCATTGTCCATCATCATCCCCTTCATAGTTGTCCTGGGTGAGTCCAATGAACTGGAGAGTAGGTGTTGCAACTCTGTTGAGACTGGTACATGTACCCAACTGGTACATGGACAGCCAAAGATTTAAGTCTCTTGTACATATATCTATCAAGTCTAGTAATAACTATAGGTTCAAATACAAGGGGCAGAAGAGACATCTTCAACAGGTCTTGAAGATGATTTCCTACAATTTCTTTGAGGAGTTTTAAGGTTCCAGCTTTTATATTTAGGTACTTGATTCATTTTGAGTTAATTTTTTTTATAAGGTATGGGATAGAGACACTCTTTCTTTCTTTTTTTTGCAATAGATATCCAGTTCTCCCAGCACTATTTGTTGAATAGACTGTTCTCACCCAGCTGGGTGGCTTTGACAGCTGAGTTAAAAAGCGCTTGACCATAAATGTGACGGTCTATTTCTGAACTCTCAATTCAATTCCATTTGTCAATATGTCTATCTTTATTCCAAGGCTATGTTGTTGTTTTTTTTACCACTGTAGCTAAGTAATATGTTTTTTAAAGATTTATTTTATTTATTTATTTCTCCTCACCCCCTTGTTTGCATTTGCTGTGTCTGTTATGTGCTGGTCTTTCTAGGAGGCACCAGGAACCGAACCTGTGACCTCTGATGTGGGAGGGAGGTGCCTAATCACTTGAGTCACCTCTTCTCCCTGCTTTGTTGTGTCTCTCATTATGTTTTCCTCATGTCTCTTGTTGCGTCATTTTGTTGCATCAGCTCGCCACACCTGCACATTGCATCAGCTCTCTGTCTTGCTCATCATCTTTAGGAGGCACTGGGAACTGAACCTGGGACCTCCCGTATGGCAAGCAGGAGCTCAATTACTTGAGCCACATCTGCTTCCCCAAGTAACATGTTTTAAAGTCAAGAAGTGAGAGTCCTCCACCATCATTCTTCTTTTTAAAGATATGTTTGGCTATTCAGGGCTCCTTAGCCTTCCAAATAAATTTGATACTTGGCTTTTCCATTTCTGAAAAAAAAAATTCTGTTGGAATTTTGTTGGGATTGTGTTGAATCAATTTGGGTTGAATTGACATCTTAAGGATATTTAGTCTTCAATCCATGAACACAGAATGTCCTTCCATTTGTTCAGGTCATCTTTGATTTCTTTAAGCAATGTTTTGTAGTTTTCTGAATACAGGTCCTTTATGTCCTTGGGTAAGTTTATTCCTAAATATTTGATTCTTTTAGTCTCTAGTATAAATGGATTTTTTTCTCCTGCGTACCTCCTCAGATTGTTCCTTAGTCACATATAGAAACACTACTGGTTTGTGCATATTAATCTTGTTTCCTGCCACTTGCTGAACTCCCTTAAGATCAGAGAAAGTGCTTTGTTGTGGGTTTTTGGGATTCTCTAGGAATAGGATCATATCCTCAACGAATAGTGAAAGTTTTTACTTCTTCCTTTTTTTATTTCTATTCTATCTCTTAGAGTACTTTTTATCAAGAAAGGATGCTGCATTCTGTATAATGCCTTTTTTGCTTCCATCAAGATGATCAAGTTATTTTTCAGGATTTTCTAGATATAGGATCACATCATCAATGAACAGCAAAAATTTTTACTTCTTCCTCTTCCTTTCTATGTCTATCTTTTGGGGTGTTTTCAATCAAGAACGGATGCTGCATTTTGTCAATTGCCTTTTCTGCATCAATTGAAATGATCAAGTGATTTTTCTTCTTCAATTTATTAATGTGGTATATTACACTGATTGATTTTCTTATATTGAACCACCCTTGCATACCTGGGATAAAACCCACTTCATCAAGATGTGCTTTGGGATTCAATTAGCAAGTATTTTGCTGAGGATTTTTGCATCTATAGTCCTTAGAAAAATCTTTTTTCATAGTATATTTTATCAGGCTTTGGTTTTAAGGTAATGTTGGTTTCCTAGAATAAATTTGGTAGCATTCCCTCCTGTTCAATTTTTTGGAAAAGTTTAAGCAGTTTGGTATTAAATTTTCTTTGAAAGATTGGTAGAATTCACCTGTAAAGTCATCTGGTTGTGGGCCTTTCATTTTGGGGAGGATTTTTAATTTTGGTGACTGTTTCAATCTCTTTACTTGTGATTGGTTTGTTAAAGTCTAATATTTCTTCTAGGGTCAGTTTATGTTGTTTGTGTGTTTCCAGTAATTTGTCCATCTTGTCTACATTGTCTAGTTCGTTAGTGTAAAGTTCATGTATCCTCTTATGATCTCTTTTATCTCTGTGGAGTCAGAAGTAATGTGCTCCTCTCATTTATGATTTTATTTATTTGCATCTTGTCTCTTTTTTTCTTTGTCAGTCTAGCTAAGGGTTCAATTTTGCTGATCTTCTTGAAGAGTCAACTTTTGGTATTGTTGATTCTTCCCCCCCAAGATAGCTCCCTCGTCTGCCTGCTTGTTGTCTGCTCGTTGTCTGCTCACTGTGTCTGCTCATTGTGTCTGCTCATTGTCTCTGCTTGTTGTCTCTGCTTGTTGTGTCTGCTCATTGTGTCATTGTGTCTGCTTGTTGTGTCCACTCATTGTGTCCTGCTCATCTTCTTTAGGAGGCACTGGGAACCAAACCTGAGCTCTCCCATGTGGGAGGTGAGCGCCCAACTGCATGAGTCACATCTGCTTCCTGCTGCTTTTTTTTTTTTTTAACAAATCAAAACTGCATGAGTCACATCTGCTTCCTGCTGCTTTTTTTTTTTTTTAACAAATCAATTTTATTGTTACATATTAATAAAGAATACAATTCATCCAAAAAGCACAATCAATGGTATTTGGTACAATCACAATTGTGCATTCATCACTTCAATCATTATTAGAGCATTTTCATTGTTTCAATAATTATAAACAAAAAACAGACAAACAAGTAAATAAGAAAAGTATTCACCCCTCAATCCCTATGCTCCTGCTGTATATAGCTGTTATTTGTGGCTATTCTTGCAGTTATTTATTTACTCAGCAGTTTTGTTGAGATATATTCACACACCATATGATCTATCCAAAATGCATAATTAATGGCTTTTAGTCTGTTCACAATGTTGTGCATTTATCACAACAAAATTTTTTAGAACTGTTGAATTACTCCAAAAAGAAAAACTCCACACCCCTTAGCATGCCTTCCCCAGCCCTATATAACCACTAATCTAATTTCTTATTTATAAATTGATTTATATTTGCATTTTATATACATGGAATCCTGCAATATTCCATTACACAATATATTTATTCATAGTAGTTCAATCATACAGTATTTGTCATTTTTGTCTGGCTTCTTCACCCAACATAATGTCCTCCAGGTTCATCATGTTGTCATATGCTTTACAGCTTCATTTATTCTTACAGCTGTATAATATTCCATCGTATGAATACACCACAGTTTGTTTATCCATTCATCGGTTGATGTACACCTGGGTTGTTTATAACTTTTGGCAATCGTGAATAATGCCACTATGAACATTGGTGTGGAGATGTCTATTCATGGCACTGTTCTCAGTTCTTCTGGGTATATACCCAGTAGTAGTATTTCCAGGTCACGTGACAAATCTATATCCAGCTTCTTTAGGAACTGTCAAACAGTCCTCCATAAGTTTTGATATATTGTGCTCTCATTTTCATTCATCTCGAGATGTTTACTGATTTCTTTTCCAATTTTTTCTTTGACCCAAGGATTAAAGAGTGTGTTGTTTAATCTCCATAGAATTTTCCCTTTTCCTGCCCATTACTGACTTACAGCTTCTTTCCATTATGATAAGAGAAAGTACTTTTTATAATTTCAATCTTTTAAAATTTATTGAGACCTGTTTTGTGAACCAATATATGGTCTATCCTGGAGAAAGTTCCATAAGCACTTGAGAAGAATTTATACCCTGCTGTTTTAGGGTATAATGTTCTATATATATAAAGTTAGGCCTAGTTCATTTATCATATTATATACGCTCTCTGTTTCCTTACTGATCCTCTGTCCAGATGGTCTATCCAATGATGAGAGTGGATGTTGAGCTCTCCAACTATTATTGTAAAGACATCCATTTCTCCCTTCAGTTTTTGCCAGTGTTTGCCTCATCTATTTTGGGGCACACAGGTTAGGTGCATAAATATTTATGATTATCATTTCTTCTTGGTGAAATGCCCTTTTTATTAATATATACTGCCTTTTAAAATCTCTTATAATAGTTTTTTCCCTGAATATCACTGGAGCACCAAGCACCAGGCACCATGGTGGCAGCCAGGTTCTCCCTGAACACTGGGGTATAAGCCCCACCTTATCAAAGACAGGAGTTTAAGTTCCTTTCTCTTGGCCTGAGGAAGAGTCTCTTTGGTCCAGACATCTACTTGTGTGGTTCTGCCCTTGAAGTCATTTTTCCTTAATTTTGCCCTATCTCAAGACTTTCAGTCCAGAATTTCAGTGCTTCTTCTTATACAAAATTCTCAAAATATTGTGTTTTGCATGCCATTCAATGGGGTCCAAGCCATCAGACAAAAGAATCTTCCACTGATCCTCCTTGGACAGATGTATTTCCAGTCCACACTTACTCTGAGTTGGCTGTCTGTATCTGTGTTATACAACTAAAGATCCTTAGCAAAGGATGGCTCTGCTTCATCCTTGTGTGGGGACCTGTTCTCTGAGGACTCATTTCTCAGAAGCTCAGAGAGTGCTGTCATAAAGCTGCTTCTGGCCCTAATCTCAGAGAACACTATCTCAATAGGCTAAGAATTTTCCAAATCATCAATTCCTGGTTCCTTTGTGCTTAACAGTTCAGTCCTCCATTTATCCCTCTCCTTTTGCAAGCACCAAGGAGAAACTAGGCTACACCTTCCACAGTTAGCTTGGAAACCTCCTCAACCAAATATCCAAATGCATTGCTGACAAGTTCTACATTCCATCCTTTATAACACAGTTTTACCAAGTTCTCTGCTACTTTTTAACAAGGATTACTGTTACTCTAGTTTCCAATAACATGTTCATTATGTCCTTCTAAAACTTTACAGGAATCACCTTTAACATAAATATTTCTACCAATTTTCTGATCATGATGATTTATGTATTCTCTGAGACAATAGAAACTTTTTCTAGTGTTTTCACTTGTTTCTGAGTCCTCTCCAATAATTACCTTTATTTATTTATTTGTTAAAGAATTATTTTATTTATTTATTTCTCTCCACCCCCTCGTTGTTTGCATTTTGCTGTGTGCTGGTCTTCTTTTTTAGGAGGCACCAGGAACTGAACCCAGGACCTCTGATGTGGGAGGGAGGCACCTAATCAATTGAGCCACCTCCACTCCCTGCTTTGTTGTGTCTCTCATTATGTTTTCCTCATGTCTCTTGTTGCATCATCTTGTTGCATCAGCTCGCTGCACCTGCCCATCGTGTCAGCTCGCTGTATTGTTCATCTTCTTTAGGAGGCACTGGGAACCCAACCTGGGATTTCCCATGTGGTAGGTGGGAACTCAATCGCTTGAGCCACATCCGCTTCCCCATATTACTTTTAATTATCTACATATCTGCCAACAGTCTCTTCAAAGAAATCTAGGCTTTTTCTATCAAGTGCCTCAAAAATGTTTTTTTCTCTCAAAATTGTTTTAATGAGCTGTTGGATTCTGTTTGCTAGTATTTGTTGAGGATATTTGTATCTATATTCATAATGGATATTGGTCTGTAATTTTATTTTCTTATGATTTCTCTATCTGCTTTTGGTATTAGGGTGATGCTGGTTTCAGAGAATGATTAAGGAAGTGTTCCTTCCTGTTCAGTTTTTTGTAAGGGTTTGAGTATTGGTGTTAATTTTTCTTTGAATATTTGGTAAAATTCACCAGTGAAGTCATCTGATCCTGGAATTTATTTGTTGAGAAGTTGTGATTACCAATTCAATCTCTATTTGCTATTGGTATGTTAAGATCTTCTATTTCTCCTTGAGTCAATTTAGGTAATTTGTGTTTCTAAGAATTTGTCCATTTCTTCCAGATTACCTAATTTGTTTGCAACAATTGTTCATATTATTCTTCTATACTCCTTTTTACTTACTTTAGTAAGGTTAGTAGCAATATCCCCACTTTCACTTCTGATTTTCATTTGTGTTCTCTCTTTTTCTTTGTCAGTCTAGGTAAAGGTTTGCCAATTTTATTGAACTTTTCAAAACCAAATTTTGGGTTCATTGATACTGTCTATTATAGTTTTTCTATTCTCTATTTCATTTATCTCTGTTCTAATCTATTATTTCCCTTCTTTTGTTAACTTTGTTTTCTTTGTTCTTCTTTTTCTCATTCTTGAAGGTGTGAAGTAAGGCTATTAATTTGAAATCTTTCTTCTTTTTTTTAATGTAATTTAATTTACAGCTATACATTTCCCTCTGACCACTATCTCTGCAGCACAGGTTTTGATATCTTAGATTTTCATTTTCATATTTCTCAAGGTATTTTCTAATATCCATTGTGGTTTCTTCTTTGACCTATTCGTTGTTTAATTCAACATATTTGGACATTTTCCAGTTTTCCTTCTGTTATTGATTTCTAGCTTTATTCCCTTGTGGTCAGATAGTTTGTATTATGTCAATCTTTTTCAATTGATTAAGACTTGATTTGTGGCCTAACATATTGTCTTTCCTGGGGAATGATCCATGTGCACTAGAGAAGAATGTGTAGTCTACTGCTATTGGATGAAATGTTCTATATATTATCTGTTAGGTCTAGTTGGCTTAGCATATCATTCAAGTCTTCTATTTCCTTATTGATCTTCTGTCTAGATATTCTATCCAATATTGAAAATGTTATATTGAAGTTTCCTATCATTAATGTGGAACTATCTATTACTCCATTCAAAACTGTCAATGTTTGACTCATATTTTGGAGCTCTGCTGTTAGGTTCATATATGTTTATAATTATTATATCTTCTTATTGTATTGTACCATTCACTGATATATAGTCCTTCTTTATCTGTTGCAACCTTTTTAATACAGTTTGTCTCACAATAATATAGACATCCTTCTTTCTTTTACTTACTATTTGCATATAATATCTTTTTCCATTCTTTTACTTTGTGTTCTAATATCTAAGGTGAATCTCTTTTAGACTCAACAGATAGATCCTGTTGTTTTATCCAATCTTCCTACCTCAGCCTTTTAGGAGGAGAGTTTAATCCATTTGTATTTAATGTGATTACTGATAAAGTAGGATTTATTTCTGCCAATTAGCTATTTGTTTTCTGTGTGTCTTATATGATTTTTGATCCTCAATCCCTCCATTACTGCTTTTTTTTTTTTTTTTTTTTTTTTTTTTGGTGTTTAGTTGATTTTTGTAGCGTACCCTTTTGATTTTCTTCTTTCCTTTTCTATAGATTTTCAGTTATTTTCTTAGCTGTTATTGAGAGATTACAAATAAAAACTGTAGCCATTTGGCAGTTTGATGTAATTATGAATTCCCAAAATATATATTGGATTATACTTGTAAACGGGTCTATTAATCTGGGCATGATCAAGTTATGATTAGGGCATTAACTGGTCCACATCAGTAGGGCATTGAGCCCCACCCCTTGGTGGGTGGGGAAATCAAATATAAAAGACATGGCAGAGGACAGTGTTGGAGGAGTTTTGATGTTGGAGTCTTGAGTTGGAGCCCCGGGAAGTAAGAGAGTTTGGTCGTGAGGAAGGAGAGAAGACCCCAGGATAGAAATGAGCCATTCGCCTGAGAGTTCACAGCTGGCCTTGTGGAGAGAGGCAAAGCCTAGAGAGCCTCATAGTCTACAGCTGACCTTGTGGTGGAAACAGAGGAGCTGAGCCTGGAGAGAAATGCAGCCCCAGGAAGAGAGGAACCCAAGAAGCCTGAACCCTGGCAAACTTCGGCAGCTGTCTTGCCCCAACACGTGGCAATGGACTTTGGTGAGGGAAGAAAATTATGCTTTATGGCCTAGTAACTGTGGACTTCTACCCCAAATAAATACCCTTTATAAAGACCAACTGATCTTCTGGTATTTTGCATCAGCACCCATTTGGCTGACTAATACAACAATTTAATTTTATAGCACTCTAATTTGAATTATACAAACTTATTTTCTGTAGTATACAAATCCTGTGCTCCTATACATCTCTGTCCCTCTCCTTTATATTGTTACTGTTGCAGATTACATCTTTATACACTTTATGCCCACCGGCATATATTTATAATTACTACTTTATGCATTTGTCTTTTAAACCATTCAGGAAAAAAGAAAAGTTACGAACCAAACCCAAAGTAAAATACTAGCCTTTATGTTTACCTATGAAGTTACCTTTACTAGAATTCATTGTTTTTCTTATGGCTTCAAGTTACTGTCTAGTTTCCTTTCCTTTCAGCATGAAGAACTCCCTTTAGCATTTCTTTCAGGGCAAGTCTTCTGATAATGAACTCCCTTAGCTTTTTTTTTAATATTGTTGAACTTCTGTTTGAGGATGATAGTAATTTATTTATTTATTTATTTATTTGTCCCCACCCCCTTGTTGTTTGTACTTGCTGTGTCTGTTTGTCTTCCTGGTTTCTTTTTAGGAGACACCAGAAGCCGAACCCAGGACCTCTGATGTGGGAGGGAGGTGCCTAATTGCTTGAGCCACCTCTGCTCCCTGCTTTGTTGTGTCTCTCATTGTTTTTCCTCCCTGCATCTCTTGTTGCATCATCTTGTCACGTCAGCTCACCGCGCCTGCTTGCTGTCTTTAGGAGGCACCAGGAACATCTGCTCCCCGCTTTGTTGTGTCTCTCATTATGTTCCCTCTTCTTTTGTCTCTTATTGTGTCAGCTTGTCATGCCTGCCCATTGTGCCAGCCTGCTGTTTTCTTTAGGAGGCACCAGGATCCGAACCAGCAACCTCCCATGTGGTAGGTGGGAGTCCAGTCACCTAAGCCACATCCTCTTCCCCTTAGCTTTTGTTTATCTGGAAATGTCTTAATTTCTCCAATGTTCTCAAATGGTAGTATTGTTTAGTTTTTTCCTTCCAATATTTTAAATACATCATCCCACTGTCTTCTGGACTACATGGTTTCTGAGAAGAAATGCTTTACTAATCTCATTGAAGAGCCCTTGTATGTGACAAGTCACTTTTTCTTGCTGCTTTCAAAATTATCTGTCTTTGGATTTCTACGATTTGACAATAATGTGTTGATATAAATCTCTCTGAGTTTATCCTGCTTGAAGTTCATTGAGCTTCTTGGTTGTGTCTATTCATGTCTTCCATCAGATTTGGGAAGTTTTCAGCCATTATTTCTTCAAATGTTTTTTGTTTAACTTTTCTCTATCTCTTCTGCTTCTAGTTCTTCTATAAATTGTATGTTAGTATATTTGATTGTATTCCACAGGTCTCTCAAGCTCTGTTAATTTTTCTCATTTTTTTTTCTTTCTCCTCATCAGATTGGATAATATCAGTTGCTTTATCTTCAAGTTCACTGATCCTTTCTTATACCTACTCAAATCTGCTGTTGAATCCCACTAGTGAGGTTTTCATTTCAATTATTTACTTTTCAACTCCAGGATTCCTGTTTGGTTCCTTTTTAAATTTCCATCTATTTTGTTTAGATAACTTTTTCCTAATTTCCTTTAGTTTTTTATTCATGATTTCCTTTAGCTCATTAAACATGTTTTAGACAGTTGGTTTAATATCTTTGACTAATAGTTCCAATGTATGAGTGCCCTCATAGATGGTTTCTGTCAAATTCTTTTTTTCCTGCCAATGGACCTTATTTTCCTGTTTCTTTGTCTGTTTTGTAATTTTTGCTGAGAAGTGGACATTCTGAGTATTATGTTTTGGTACCTCTGGAAATGTAATTCTCCTACTCCTCAGGGATTGCTAATTTTTCTTATTGAGACTGGAGACATCAGTTTGTGGCTTTTACAATTTTTGCTTCCTCCAAAAGAGGTGACTGTCTCTTAAAATCTCCACAGCCTATTGCTTCAGCTTATGTAAGTTGAAACCATGGCCACCCTCTCAGCTGGCCCCCCAGAAATTAAGAACATGATTATCAATCACAGCACCTCACTCCAATCTTTGGAGGATAAGCTTGTTATTATCTACCCTGGTACCAGCAAGCTGCAGTAGAAACACAGGGTGCAGTCTCCACAGCCACTGGCCAAGAGGTTGGGTAAAAGAGGATGATAGCTGCTACGCAAAAGGCAAAATTCACCAAAATTTAACCACCTTTACGTACAGCTCTTTCCCAGATGATGCTAGTGTTCCACTAGACTCCAGAGTTCCAAAATAACTGATTGGGACAGTTTCTGCCCATTCAACAGTTGTTTCACTGGAGACAGTGATTCCTGGAACTTCCTACTTGACTATCTTCCTCCAAATCCTCTTCCTCTAAGCCTTTAATTTTAATCTCCATTTGTCTTTATATTGAAAGTGGGTTTCTGTAGAGAACATAGAGTTGAGTTTTGTTTATCCATTATAACAATCTGTCTTTTCATTTACACCGTTCACATTTAAAAGTGATTATTGATATAGTTTAATTAATATCTACTATATTAATAATTGTTTTCTATCCACTGTCCTTGTTATTTGTTTCTTTTTTCACCTTCCACTCTTTCTCTGCCTTTTCTGGTTTTAATTGAGCATTTTATATGATTCCATTTTCTCTCCTTTCTTAGCACATCAGTTATAACTCTTTAAAAAATTTTTTTAGTGTTAGACCTAGAGCTTTCAGTATACATTTACAACTAATCCAACTCCACTTTTTGAATAATACTATAGAGTTTCATGGATAGTGAAGGTGCCTTATAACAGTATACCCAACTCCTCCCTCCTGTCTCTCATAACATTGTTGTCATTCATTTCACGTCTCCATGAGATATAATCACCCAATATGTCATTGCTATTATTATTTTCAGCAAATTGTCTGTGTTAAATCAATTAAGAATGAGAAAACTAAAAGATTTTATTTTATCTTCATTATTCCCTTGAATGCTCTTCCTTTCATTATGTAGATCCAAGTTTCTGACCTATGTTATATTCCTTCTCTCTGAAGAACTTCCTTTAATATTTCTTGCAAGGTTACTGGAGACAAATTTGCTCAAATTTTGTTTGTCTGAGAAACACTTTATTTCTCCTTCACTTTTTAAAAAGGATTTGTGTTCTGTTATTTTTATATACCACGAAAATCCCCATCTATTTACCATTCAAAGGGCTTAAGATTCAGAGATAATTTTTATGATGAAATAACTTTTACAACCTTCTAGTGTTCAAGCACAGTTAGGCATAAATGGAGAGATGTGCTTCATCTACTCTTTGGAGATATTTAGTCCCAATAGAGTCATGTTATTGGAGGAGAAGATTGAATACTGAGTGGACATCTCATGGGGTTCCCTCATTCTCATAGAACATGAGAGTTTGCATCCTTATCCAGATGAAAAATGAGACAATTTTAATAAGACTGAGTGAATAATTCACTGCTTCCTGACTCTACACAACCCTGCTCTTCCAAGGTACTCCAACAAGAATTTAAAGAAAAAAAAAAGAACACTAAACTTCAAGCACAGCTCTTTATGGCATATGCAAACATCTCCCTTCTTAGCTTATATATTTAACCAATAGAAGCTTGTTTTGAGATGGTTTCTGCATCACATTAGTAGTTTTTAAAAAAAAATTTGATGGATGTATAAATTAAATATGTGGTGTCCACCACTATTTTTTCCTTTATTAGAAGAAGTTATGGTTTTACAGAACATGCATAAAATGCAGGATTCCTGTATACTACCCCACCACCAATACCTTGCATTGGAACATTTGTTAATATTGATCATAGCACATTTTTATAATTATAGTATTAAAGTCCATGGTTTAACTTAGGGTTCACTGTTTATGTAGTGTAGTTCCATGGATTTTTTTAAAAAATTTTTACTCCATTACCATATATACAATCTAACATTTCCCCTTTTAATCATGTTCAGTTATATATTTCAGTGCTGTTGATTGTGTTCACAATGCTGTGCTACCATCGCCACCCTCCATCAAAACATGTCAATCATTCCAAATAGGAAACTTATGCAATTTAAGCCTTAACTTTCCATTACCTATCCCCACCCCATCCCCTGGTAACCTGTATTCTAGATTCTGACTCTATGATTTTGCTTATTCTAATTGTTTCAAATCAGAGAGCTAATACAATATTTTTTACTTTATGTCTGGCTTATTTCACTCAACATGATGCCTTCAAGGTCCATCCATGTTGTAGCATGTATCAGGACATCATTCTTTTTTATAGCTGAATAATATTCCATTGTATGACTATATCACATTTTATTTATCCATTTCATTGGTAGATGGACACTTGGGTTGCTTCCATCTTTTGGCAACTGTGAATAATGCCGCTATGAACATCAGTGTACAAAAATCTGTTCAAGCCCCTACTTTCAATTGTTTTGGGTATATACTTAGTGGAATTGCTGCATTATATAGTTCTATACTTAGTGTTCTGAGGAACCACCAAACTGTCTTCCACAACAGCTACACCATTTTACATATCCAGCAGCAATGAATTAGTATTCATATTTCCCCACATCCTCTCCAAACACTTACTATTTTCCATTTTTTAAATAGCAGCTATTCTACTGGGTGTGAAATGGTATCTGATTGTGGTTTTGATTAACATTTCTCTGATGGTTAATGATGTTGAGCATCTTTTCATGTGCTTTCTGGTCATTTTTATATCTTCTATGGAGAGATGTCTGTTCATGTTTTTTGCTAATTTTTAAATTGGGTTGTTTTTCTTTTGTGGTTTCTTTACATACACCAGGTATTAATCCTTTATCAGATATGTGGTTTCCAAATATTTTCTCCCATTGTTTAGGCTGTATTTTCACTTTCGTGATAAGGTCATATGAGGAGTAGACATTTTTCATTTTGATGAGGTCCCATTTATCTATTTTTTCATTTGTTGTTTGTACTTTGAGTGTAAAGTCTAAGAAACCATTGCCTAACACAAGAACACTAAAGGTCCCGAAGATGTTTCCTTATGCTTTTTTCCAGAAGTTTGATACTTCTAGCTCCTATATTTAGGTCTTTGATCCATTTTGCATTGATTTTTGTATATGTTGTTTAACAAGGGTCCTCTTTATTTTGGCAAATGAAAATGCAGTTTTCCAAGTACAATTTTGATGGAGTTTCAATTAAAGGCCATGCCTACTGACAGAAAGGTCACCTTGGAATGTAATAAACAAGCCCTCCAGTCTCATGCTAATAGGAGCTGGGTGGGGAAACATCCTGAAATTATGCCTGTGAATTGCAGAAATGTAACAAAGAATTGAGCCATTGACCTTTAAGATTTGTTGATTTCAGGAAGATGTAATTGTCAAGTATCTGTTGCCTTGCACATGCTCAC
>JAQZBX010019417.1:0-33814 GCA_029593785.1 Cabassous unicinctus
GGGTGTGGCTCAGTGGATAGAGCCCCCGTTTACCATATGGGAGGCCCGGGTTTGTGTCCCGAGGCCTCCTTGTGAGGGCACGCCAGCCTGAGCGGTGCGGTGGGCTGATGCAGCAACCTCACGGCAGGAAGCGGGTGTGGTGCAATGGATAAAGCACCCATTTACCATATGAGAGGCTCTGGGTTCGCTTCCCGGCGCCTCCTTGTGAGGGCAGGCAGGCTCGCGGCGCCGTGGGCTCATGTGGCAAGACCTCACAGCAAGGGGGAGATAAGCAGACACAGAGAAGACATGCAGCGAATGGACACAGCAGCACAAGCAGCAAGGGGGGGATAAATAAATAAATAAATCTTAAAAAAAAAAAAAAAAGAGTTAAGAATGAGGAATTAGGTCCTGGAAAATTTGTATGTCCTCTATTGCTGGAGGGCTACATTGCTATTTCTCTCTTGGATAGTAATGGATAGCAGCCTAAAGTTACAGATCCCTTTCATATCTTGCCTCTGTTCAGGCCACAGGTCAGTTTTCATTTCTTTCAAGTTGTCTTGACTTATCCTATGAAAAAGATTAGTTGTTTTAACTAAATTGAGCTACGTCTTGAAAACAAAAGAAAATGTGTCACTAACAAAGTGTTCTATAATTATGAACACATGTTATGTGTGTATGAATTTTTTCTTCCTTACCCTAAAGAGAATTTACAATTTGGGGCTAAACTGGTTCCATCATAATATTACATTCTAATTCTCTAGAGGCTTCTTGCTGGGGAAATTAAAATCTACAGACATATACATTATATTAAACATCAAACTGCCATGTACTTTCTTATTGCTGTTGTCACAGACTCTACTGTAACTCCAGGGACATCAATGGTAATAGATGACTTGCTTTTTATAAATTTTAGAGCAGCATTCATTTTTTACTTATGCTGCTTTAAATATCAGAATATATAAGAAATTATCTCACGAAATAGGATGTAATAAAATAATAAAAGGCTTCATGTGGAGTGTTTTATTATAATTGGTTCTTTAATACAGATTAATATGTGTCACATTAAAATTTAAAATTCCAGAAATAAAATATATCAAGTGGAATATTGTTTTAATAAACTATTGATTAAAAATGTTCTTCAAAATGACACATTTTTAAATCAGAACTACTTTAATAAACTTAAATTATGCATTTGCACTCTGGATAGAGTATATGTGAGATTTTTAAAACTATCCACTTTAATTTGCTCTCCTTTACCTTTGTTTTTCTCTAGGGAACCATTCTATACCCCTCTTCCATCCACAAATTTACTACTCTTTCAAAGAAAATCAATCCCTTAATTATTAATATTGTTGTGGGTAAAGTGTGGTAGGACCACTAAAAGGAGATATTCATCAGGGATTTTAGGCACAAACAAATTTTGTTTTGGGTAAGGTATTGCTGAACCGTCATGACCAGATGATACTTATTCTATTTTCAGTTTCCCTATGAAATAACTCAGTTAGACTCAGTATACTTCCAGCATTTCAGTCATAGTCACTAGACTTCTAATATTTCTAGACTTCTCAAAAGTTGTTTCCTGTACTGTCTACATCAAAATCACTCGAGGTGTTTATTAAAAATTCAAATACCAGGTTCCCAACTTAAATCTACTAAATCAAAATCTCTGATGACTAGAGAAAAGAACCTGCTATTCAGTAAGACTCCCCAGATGATTCTTGTGAATGAAAACGTTCAAGGCAATACTGTTCTGTAACTGTGATGGTTAAGTTCATGTATCAATTTTACTAGGTTATGGTGTCCAGTTGCTTGGTCAGGCAAGCACTGACTTGACTGTTACTCCGAGGATATTTCATGGATTTAAATTATCACTAAGTAGATTGCATCCATGGCTGCTTACATCTACAATCAACTAAGGAGATTGCCTTCAGCAATAAAAGACGTTTCCTCCAATTAGTTGAAGGCTTTAAGGGGAGAATTGATTCCCTCAGTCAGAATGAAGACTTCCCATCTCTATTTCAGCTAGCCACCTTCTCCCAGGGAATTCATTGAAAACCTTCATTGGAGTAAATATCTTGTGGCCTGTTCAGCAGAATTTGGACTTACCTGTCCCCACAGCCACATGAGCCAATTTCTACAATAAATACCATAATATTTACTTATATATTAGTTCTGTTTCTCTGAAAATCCCTGATTAATACAGTAAGCAGGTAATATGTTCCATTCTGCTTCATGTCTTCCTTCCCTTCAACCCTGCCTTTGAATATACATCCAAGGAATTGAACGTTTGTATATGCCAGTGCTATTGAATTAGTGGGCCACTTCCTCATTTGGAAGAATATGTATGTCAGCGAATTTGTAAGGAAGTAAACAAGGCAGGTTGTGATGTTTTGTTTCATTTTGATTTTAATTTTAGTTTAAATTCAATTATTTCTATTAAATGCTTTGAAAGGTTTAAATGTAAAATAAGACTATTCTGTGAAAATAAGCATATTTATATTCCAATAATTCAAGCAATTTATAAATGAGAATACTCAACAAATTCTTTTAAAAATGTTTCTGTGCCAGTTTTATAAAGTTGGACCTAATTTCCCATTATATATACATATATATATATAAAAAGTCCTTTTTCATCCTCCTTTTCTTCCTGTTCTTACTGTTGGTTTCCTCCTATTCCATGTGTTATTTTCTGCTTTTTTCCTCACTTCATTATCTTTTCAATTATAGATCCAATGAACAAATGCTTCCTTTGTTGTGATGCCAGCAAATTTAGATCCTAAATTCTCTTTAGAATTTAGAGAACTTATGTTCTCTCTAGATATTACATGTAGAACCAATTCAGGATCCTCTTTGCTTAGCCGTATATTTATCTGAAGCATTAACCTTGGTCATTGTAAAACTTTCCATGATTACTTTCTTAAAATCAGGATGGACATCTTTCCTAGTCTAGTAAGAAGGATGTTGGTTCTTTTACCTTCAATCATATATATAATTCAGAACAAATACGTGACCTAGGCAATTCTCCTTCCTTTTCTCTTGAAATGTTTTCCAAATGATCTGGAATTTTCAGTGTCTCAGTAATATTAAAATTAAAGTTTTCTTTATGTCTTATATCTCTAGGCTCAGGATGTAAAAGAATTTCTCCCTTAAGCCAGTATTCATGGCTATTCGTGGAATGGAACTTTTTTATTTATTTGATGAATTCCTAGGGATTTTTGCCAATAGAAATATAGCCAATGGGTAGTAAATAGATATGAAAGACATGAAAACCAGTATCAGCTTTCCTGAGGCTTCTTGCATGTATGAGCAAAAGTCGAGTAGTCATGTTATCCTGTGATAGTAGAAATTAGAAGTATGTGAAAGAGCAAATTTGCATATGGTTAAAATTCTACTACCAATCAAGGGAAATGTTCTATTTTTTCAACAGTAAGAACATAATGTTCTGAACTCCTTCTCAGTGTTACCTAGAAAAATACACTGCATGTTTTGAAAAGCAGTGTATTAGTCAGCCAAAGGGGTGCTGATGCAAAATACCAAAACTGGGTTGGTCTTTATAAAGGGTATTTATTTGGGGTAGAAGTCCACAGACACCAGGCCATAAAGTGTTAAATTTCTTCTCTCACCAAAGTCCATTGCCACGTGTTAGAGCAAGACAGCTGCCGGCGTTTGCCAGGGTTCAGGCTTCTGGGGTTCCTCTCCTTCCGGCGGCTGCGTTTCTCTCTGGGCTTAGCTCCTCTGTTTCCTCCACAAGGTCGGCTGTAGACGATCAGGCAAATGGCTCGTCTCTATCCCTTGACCTTCTCTCCTTCCTCACGACCAAGCTCTCTTACTTCCCGGGGCTCCAGCACAAGACTCCAACATCAAAACTGCAACTCGATAAGTGTTCCCTCTGTCCTTTTTTTTTTTTTCACAGTCAAGCAGAATTTATTAAAGGTATAGAAGGATGGCTTAATTCTTAGAGGACAATCTATTAATGAAATACAACAAGAGAATAAAATCAAGTGAAAGTTACATGGCACAGTTGTCAGATCGGGAAAACCAGGATGTCTTCAAGGGTCTTTTATGAAGAACGGAATACACTCCTTAATTTTGTTTTTCCTCAGGCATGTCAGCCTTATCTTTGTATCCCAAATTCAATGATTAATCTATCACAGCTCAGAGATAAGAGCTCAATGTGCAGGCTCCTAAATTCCGGGCTTCCATAACTCCTTTTACTGATGACGGTGCAGGCATATACAGCCTTTGGTTTTTAAGTGGGAAGTCACTGATTTACTGAGCCACAGGGTGCTGTCTTGCCTTTTATATTTGATTCCCCCACCCACCAAGGGGTGGGGCTCAACGTCCTTCTGACGTGGCCTAGTTAACACCCTAATCATAACTTAATTATGCCCAGATTAGCAGGCCAGTTTACAAGCATAATCCAATATATATTTTTGGAATTCATAATCACATCAAACTGCCAAATGGCTACAAACAGTAACTCAATGGATGCCCATGTTCAACTCAGATATCTTTTCTGTCCTAAAATCTCAGGTTTGGATTCAAGTAATAACAATGACTTCTTCATATCAATTTTTAGATTAAATGGGGTTGCATGCCATTTTCTCAGAGAGAGTCCTTTAGAAGAAAATTTGGAAGAAGGGACAGTTTAGTATGATATAATCTAGAACTTGATGGTCTGAAGTTTAAATTGTAATTCTAACACTGCCATAGGTGGTGAAATAAATATATCTAACTTTTCTGGGAAGGGAATACCTCATCTATACTTTACCAGTATAATTTCAGAATCAGGTTTGATAAAATTCCAAAAGCCACTGGAGTATGGATTACCATTTATTTATTCCTCTCCTCATTCATTAAAAAATTATCCATCTTTACTAAGAACAGTGTTCTGAGCTGAGGTGATGACAGCACAACTCTGTGATGAAAATGAGGGCCACTGAGCATACATGTTGAATGGATTGTTCAAAGTATGGTACTGTATAACACCAGCAATCCAGTGATGTAAGATTGGGTAACAGAAAAAATACAAGAATGTTCTCTCATGAACTATAACAAATATGCAATTCTAATACAAGGTGTTAATAATTAGGTAGGTTGGGGGGAAATACACCAACTCTAAGATATGGTCTATCATTGGTAGTAATATTTTGATGATGCTTTTTCATATTTTGTAACAATAGTTTTGTAACAATAGTTTCATAGCCATGCTGGTGGTGGGATAATGTAGGGGAGCCCTGTGAGATGATATGCATGTTTGTTTTGTAAATTCACAATGTTTACTCGATACTTATTACTTATGTTTGTTCATATATAAATGTGATTGTGGATGAAAGGGGTAGTATGTGGACATAAACATCAATAAAAGGAAGCTAAATAATAATTAGGGAATGGATAACAGTGATTTTGGTAGTGGATGGAGAGTGTGGTTAATAATATAAATATAAGAATGCTCTTCTTTTATAAAGTATTAAGAATATGGTGAAACATGGGAAAATTCAGTTTCTTTTAGCACTGTCTTATAGTTTTCTGAATATAGGTCCCTTATGTCCTTGGTTAAGTTCATTCCTAAATATTTGATTGTTTAAGTTGCTATTATAAATGGAATTTTTTTTCTGACTTTCTCCTCAGATTGCTCATCAGTAGTGTATAGAAATGCTACTGATTTTTGTGCATTAATCTCATATCCCATCACATTGCTGAACTTGTATATTAGTTCTAGTAGCTTTATGGTACATTTTTTTAATTTTCTAGATATAATATTATCATTAGTGAATAGTGAAAGTTTTACGTCTTCCTTTCCTATTTGAGTGGCTTTTATTTCTTTATCTTGCCTAATTGTTCTAGTTAGAATATCTAGCACAACATTGAATAACAGTGGTGATAGTGGGCATCCTTTTCTTTTTCCCAGTTTCAGCAGAAAGGCTTTCAGTATTTCACCCTTGAGTACAATGTTAACTGTGGGTTTTTCATATATGCACGTTACCATGTTGAGAAATCTTCCTTCTATTTCTATCTTTTGGAGTGTTTTTATTGAGAAGGGATGCTGCATTTTGTCAAAAGCCTTTTCTGCATCATTCAAGAGGATCATGTGATTTTTCTTCTTCAATTTATTAATGAGTTTTTTTTTATAGTAATTCATTTTCTTGTGTTGAACCTCCCTTCCATACCTGGAATGCAATCCACTTGATCATCTTGTATAATTCTTTTATTGTGGTCTTGGATTTGGTTTGCAAATATTTTAGTGAGGATATTTGTATGTATATTAATTAAAGAAATTGGTCTGTAATTTTATTTTTCATAGTACATTTATCTGGTTTTGGTATTAGCGTGATGTTGGCTTAATAGAATGAGTTTGGTAGTGTTCCCTCCTGTTCAATTTTTTGGAAGATCTTGAGCAAGATTGGTATTAGATCATCTTTGAGTGATTGGTAGAATTCACCTGTGAAGCTATCAGATACTGAGCTTTTCATTTTTGGGACACTTTTCATGACTGATTCAATCTCTTTACTAGTGATTGGCTTGTTGAGGTCTTCTGTTTCTTCTAGGGTCAGTGTTAGCTGTTTGTATGTTTCTAGGAATTTGTACATTTTGTTTATATTGTCTAGTTTGTTGGCATACAGTTATTCATAGTATCCTCCTATGATCTCTCTTATTTCTGCAGGGTAAGTGGTAATGCCCCTTCTCATTTCTGATTTTACTTGTTTGCATATTCTATCTTTTTTTCTTTGTCAGTCTGGCTAAGGGTTTGTAGATTTTATTGATCTTCTCAAATAATCAACTTTTGGTTGATTATTTTGTTGATTCTCTCTTGTTTTTTTTGTTCTCAGTTTCATTTATTTCTGTTCTGATCTTTATTATTTCTTTCTTTCAGCTTGGTTTGGGATTAGTTTAGTGGTCTTTTTCTATTTTTTCTATTTGTGCAGTTAGGTCTTCAATTTTGGCTCTTTCTTCTCTTTTAATGTAAGCATTGAAGGCTATAAATTTCCCTCTCAGCACTGCCTTTGCTGTATCCAATAAGTTTTGATATACTCTGTTCTCATTTTCATTTGTCTCAAGATAATTACTGATATATCTTGCAATTTCTTCTTTGACCCACGGATTATTAAGAGTGTGTTTAATTTCCATTTATTTTTAAATTATCTTTTTTGCCATCTGTTATTGATATCCAGCTTAATTCCATTATGATTAGAGAAAGTGCTTTGTATAATTTCAATCTTTTAAAATTTATTTAGTCCTGTCTTGTGACCCAGCATATGGTCTATCTGGCAGAAAGAACCATGAGCACTTGAAAAGAATGTGCATCCTGCTGTTTTGGGGTGTAATGTTTACTAATGTTTGTTAGGTGTAGTTCATTTATCATATTATTGAAGCTCTTTGTTTCCTTATTTAGCCTATGTCCAGACATTCTTTCCAATGCTTGAGAGTGATGTATTAAAATCTCCAACTATTATTTTAAAGATGTCTATTTCTCTTTTCAGTTTTGCCAATGTGTAACTCCTGTATTTGGGGCAAGCTCTGTTACCTTTCTTTCCAGGCTTTCAAATTTTCCTTTATGTTCACTCAGTGTCTTCTTAATATCTTTTATCAATTTAGTCATATTTTCCTTCAACTCCTTGAATTGATTTGGGAAATTTGTGTGATTATCATCAATTCTTTGTCTTAAATCCTGTGTCTCATCAGGATTTGTTCTTTTGGAGGGGCAATATTATCCTGTTTAATAGTATGGTTTGTAATATTTTGGTGATGCCTAAGCATCTGAATAGGTTGTTGAATTTACTCTGATTGTTATTTTCTCTCTCTTACCTAGTTGTTTTGTTTCATGGCTCTTCTTTTATTTTTGTTTCAAGTTATTCTAAATCTTTAAAATTACCCAGCTTAAGTTATCAAAATAGTACCAAGGGCTCACTAATGGTCACAGGTCTACTCTAAGGGGTTTCAGACAAGAGAGTCATAGAAACGTTTTTTTCTTCTTGCAGTTTCCGGTCGGTCAACAAATGGTGTCATTTAGAGAATCTTACCATGAATGTGTCTCTTTCAACCTCCACTTGCCTCTGATTCTGGTCTGGCCAGAGCCAAGATTCAAAGTGGGCTCTGCTGGCCAAACCCACTGAAGAGGAACAGCTTTCCAATCTCTTCTACATCTACTTTGTGGCACTTTGAAATTATTTTATGAATCCCAGAAAGAGAAAGATTTTGTTTGTGGGCTGGTTCACTCCTGTGAGTGTGAAGAACATTTTCAATTGGACTTATGTCAGGGACGCATGACTCCTGTTGACTCCCTGCCTCCTTGCTGGGGCTGATATAAACAGATTCAGATGAACAGACAGAAAAAAGAAGTAGCCCATCATATTTGATTCTGCAATGTGAGAGAGAGGATTGCTTAAGCATAAAGCCCCCAAGAGGCTGGGCCCATGGAGCAACTCAAGAGTAGAGCAGCCCTGCTATATTCCTTATAACTTATACCTGACCTTGGAAAGAGAGAAAAATAGCCAAGACTGATATTAGGCCCAGAAAGAGAAAAGACTTATGCTTGATTGCCCTCAGTTAACTACCAGGAGACAGCAGAGCCCAGAGGGAAGATAGAGACCAGGCAGAGATCAATCAGCTTTTTGCTTCAACATGTGGCAGCAGACTTGGGTGAGAAACCACCTCTTATGGTGCCATGAGTTAGAATTTTCATGGCCTTATAATTTTAAGTTTTTACCATAAATAAATACCCTTTATAAAAGCCAATCCATTTCTGGTACTTTGCATTGGCAACCCTTTGACAAATGAAAACATTGCTCTTCCCAGGCAGGAATACATCTGTTCCCCTCTCAGTTGGCTTCAGTAACTCATGGATTTTATCCAGGCTGTTTGCCTTGAGGGTGGGGCATGGGCTCCATTCTCTGCTGCAGAATGAATAACTCACAGTTTCCATTTTGGCTTCTTTGTCTTTCTGTCCCTCACTCTCTTGGAGGATGTTCAGCCTTTTTTTTGGTCTGAAGATCCCCAAAGCATCCCACTTGGATAGCTTTTTGCCCTTCCTTCATTGTTTTTGTGAGAGAGTTGAGCCCTGCATCCCTATTCCAATGCTATCTTCCCAGAAGTACCTGTATAGAACTGGGGAGATAGGACATAAGAAGTAATTTTAGATAGCCATTTGTGTTTTTCACATTGTCTTGTTCTTATTAATAGAGAGGCAACTGAAGCAATGTAACTCTTGAGATGATATCAGTGCATGAGATCAGGAAAAGATGTAGCATAATTGGTCAGAAGGAAGAGGGCACCTACATCTGCAGTAAACATTAAAGACAACCCAACTCATAGTCTGGTTAACATAAATTACAATAAAAGGCTATTTCTCTCAGTTCCTATTACTCAATACAAGATGTCTGATTTTTAACAAAAAATTGTAGGTATACAACTTGGCAAGAAATACAGTATGAAAAGTCAAAGCAAAACAAGAACAAGAGTCAAATAATTACAAAGATGTTGGAATGACCAGAGAGTAAATGTAAAATAATTATGATCAAAATGTTTAGGACACCACTTTGTTAACTCACAAGTTGTCAAATACATAAAATAATTTATTTAAAAATTGCAAAAAATATAAAGGTCACTAATTAGAAAAAAATAGACATGCTATAAATGATAGGTAATAAAAACAGAGAGGTGGAAACTGTAAGGAAAAATTTTAAAATGGTGGAAATTAAAAACTATGTAACAGAAATGAAGATGTCTTTGATGGGTTCATCATTAGACTTGACAAGGTAAAGGAAAGAATTGGTAAGCTTGAAGATAGGACAAGACAATCTTCTCAGACTAAAACACAAGGAGAAAAATATATTAAGTAACAAGAAACTGAATATAATATCCATGATTGTGGGACAAGTTAAAAAAGACAACATATGCATAATTAGAATGTCAGAAGAAGAGTCAGGGGTAGCAGAAGAAATACTTGAACTAATAATGGCAGATATCATTTCAAAATTAATGGTAGACACTATACCACAGATCCAGGAAGCCCAGTGAACACCAAGGAGGATAAATACCAAAAAATATTTTTTTTGTTAATGAAAAAAATTTTTTAAACTGTTATACCTAAGTATATCATATTCAAAATGAATGAACCAAATACAAAGAGAAAATTATGAAAGAAGTCATTACTAAAGAAGACTTTCCATCAGAAAATCTATAAACAAAAAGATAGTGGGATCAAATCTTTAAAGTGTTAGAAAAGAAAAAGAAAAACTCCAGCCCAGAAATCTATATAAAGCAAAATTTTTCTTCAAAGTGAGGAGAAATAAAGACTTTTTCAGACAAACAAAAACTGAGAGACCCCACCACTAGAAACATGTTAAAAGAAGAAATGTTGAGAGAAGATCTTCTAGGAGGAAGGCAATGATATGGGTCAGAAAGTTGAATATACATAAAACAAGGAAGAGCATCAAAGAAGGAATATCTAAATGTCAAAATATTTTAGTATTCTTAGTCTGAATTAATAAAAAAGATAGCTTTTAGTAATAATGGTAGCAACACCAGTGATTATACCATATGGATAAGTGAAATGAATGATAGCAATGTCATAAGACGACAGGGGAGAACAATTGAGAAGATCCTTACTCCACACTTGAAGCAGTATAATGTTTCTTGAAGGTGGACTAAGGTTAGTTGTAAATGTATAATATAAATTTTAGGGCAACCACTAAAATATTTTTAAAATAAATTATGATTGACATGCTGAGGCAGAAGAATAAATGGAATCATATAAAATGCTCAATTAAAATAAAGAAGGTAGATAAAAAGGATGGGGAAATATATGGTACATAATAGTTGTCCAATAAGTAAAGAAGATAGTAGATGTGTAGGTGTTGATATCATCATCGTTATCTTCCATTGTCATAGTGGTAGTAGTAGTAATAGGAGAATGATAGTAGTAAAGAGTGATTGTAAAATTAACCTGACTCTATGAGGAGGAAATTGATAGGCAATAAAGATACATAATATAAAAAAATTTAACACACAGCATAAATAACAGAAGTTAGAAATAAAGTGAAAATATATTAGACCAGTCTTCACAATGTTTGATGAAAGAAGGAATCAAGTTGAAGGGTGTCTGTAGTTAAAGAGGGTTCATTTATCCAAATCAGAAAATAATAATTTTGATGAGAATATTTTCCAAGAGCATTGTACAGAGCTATTTTTCTGGCCATAATAAATTATTGTGTTTTTATTTCTAATATCACACATAAATAATTAGTTGAGAGAGGATAAAGTGATTTTCAGTTCATTCATGAAACTTTGAAGCCCAATGGTATATCAAAGAGATGACAAAGTAGATGATTATCAGTTGGAACAACTCACATTTTTAAGATAATGAGAAAATAGGTACATTAAACACAATTAAGAGTTATAATTATTAAGTAAAATATCATTTCAGTGTACCTATTTGGGTTTTCTAGGGAACAAATAAAATTAAACCTAGGGAAGTGGATGTGGCTCAAGCAGTTGGGTGCCAATGTACCACATGGGAGGTCCCAAGTTTGGTTCCCAATGCCTCCTAAAGAAGACAAGCAAGACAATGAACTGATGCAATGAGGAGATACAATGAGGAAACACAATGAGTGACACAACAAGCAGGGGGAGGAGGTAGTTCAAGCGATTGGACACCTGCCTCTCACATGGGAGATCCTGGGTTCAGTTCCCGATGCCACCTCAAAAAAAAGATGAGACGCAGAGAGCAGAGAGTGAGCACAAACTATGAAGGGGGAGGGGGAGAAATAAATAAATAAAATAAATCAATAAAAAAAATTAAACCTAAACTGAAAATTTTCGAGGAAACAAAAAACTTAAGGTATTATAATTAAATATTGAATTGTTTTTAACTGGAATCATTATCATTTTACAGGAATATCAAAACTATGAATTATAATTAAAGATCATTGCCAGCTTTCACCTCATAAAAGTCTTTCCTTGATATATATTGGTGATGAAAAAAGTAATTAAAACTTAACAAATAATGCTTTATTCAACACTATAAAGTTAACTATTTAGCAATCTTATTATGAGCCTTTAAGAAAGTGTAAGGAGATAAATTAATCAGAATAGTTCATTACTAACATGAAAATACAGGTTCTATATATGTTTGATTTAGAGTCTACAATTTGTAATCTAGTCAAATGGAACCCTTAGTTACAGATTTAACAGTTGCCTTGGCATTCATTTTCTTAAATTTTTAATTTTGAAATAATTTTAGAATTAGAAAGGTTTGCAAAATTAGTAAAAAATTTCCATGAACCCTTCACCCAGCCTCTCCTAATGTTAGTATCTTATAAGGTGTAGCAGGTTGGCATAGTTTATGAATTCCAAAAATAGATATTGGATTATGTTTGTAAACTGGTCTGTTCCTCTGGGCATATTAGATTGTATTATCTTCAGAGGTTTCACTTTTACTTGATTAAATTATGATTAGGGCTTTGATTGGGCCACATCAGTAGGACATTGAGTCCCCACACCCATGGTGGAAGGGGACTCACAGAGAAAAAGATCAGGTAGAGCAATTAGTTTAATGCTGGAGCCCCAAGAAGTAAATACACAGAGAAGCAGGTACGTGAGTAAAAAGGGAAGGCTCCATTAGACATGGCAGAGGCCCTGGGAAGAGAGATGAGCTGTTTGCCTGATAGTTTATAGCTGGCCTTGTGGAGAGAGCAGAGCAGCTGAGCCAGAAAGAAATGAGACCCAAGAGAGAGATGAGACTTATCCCAGCCTACAGCTGATATTGGAAGAAGCTGGGACCATGGAGCCTTAAGAGGAAGAGGAAGCCTGAACCCTTGCAGATGTCAGCAGCCATCTTGCTCCAACACATAGGTGGCAACAGACTTTGGTGAGGGAAGTAACTTATGCTTTATGGCTTGGTAACTGTGGGCTTCTACCCCAAAAGAATACCCTTTAGAGAAGACAGCAGATTTCTGGTACTTTCCATCAGCACCCCTTTGGCTGACTAATACATAGGAGATGTTTATAAATCTGGTACCTTAAAATCAGTACAACACTAATAAATAAAGTGCAGACTTTATTCAATTTCACTCATTTTTCACTAATGTATTTTTCTATTCCAGGATCCAGCCAGGGATGTGAAGTGGCATTTAATTTTCTTCTTACCATTGATTTTGAAAGAATTACAAGTGTTTTTAGGTATATGTCCTTGGGGATTAATTCTATTCTAAGAAAAAATGACAAGAAGGTGAGAGTGTTTTAAACATAAACATAGTTATGTAAACTCTTAAAAGAAAAAAGCTACTGTGGCAGTTTGAAATTGTTTTATGAATCCCCAAAAGAGAAAGATTATGTTTTTGAACTAATCCATTCCAATGTGTGTGATACCCTTTCAATTGATCTACATTAGTGAGCCCTGACTCAGGTAGAGTCTCTGCTATCTTGCTGGGTCTGATAAAATCAGAGACACAGGAAAAGGGAGCTTTACCATATTGAACCTGCAATGTGAGAGAAAGGACTCCAGTTTCACCCACAGCTGAGCAAAAAGGAGAGAAGCCCCAGAGAGGCTCAAAGAGCTGAGGCCCAGGTAGAGATGAGCCTTATGCCTGTTGGCTTACAGATGAATTCAGGAAGAAAGTGGAGCTGCTGAGACTGATAGAGAAGATCTGGAAAGAGACAAGCCCTATGCCTGGCTGCCCTCAGCTGAGCTCTGGGAGATGAGAGATTCTAGAGGGGAAGGCAGAGACCTCAGCAGAGATTGGTGGCTATCTTGGTTCACCAAGTGGCAGCTGACTTTGGTGAGAAAGCATCTCTGCTGATGCCTTAATTTGGACATTTCACAGCCTTGGAACTGTAAGCTTTTACCCCAGTATAAAAGCCAACTTCTTTCTGATACTTTGGGTAGATAACCCTTTGGCAAACTAAGACAGCTGCTAACAATATATGTAATCAAATCAAACTGATTGACCGGCCCATAATGATGAATATAGCAAAATTCCAAGTTATAACATTATAAAGCACATTATTATTAGCCCATTTATTCACTGTAAGGCATTTGTGTAGAAAAAGGGTCAAAACCATCTTCTGTGCCATATTGTCATCTAAAACTGAACAATTAAACTAAAAAATCTAACCAGGGCCTTTTTTACAGACAACTATAAAAAAACATTCAGAAAAACTGTCAATTTCATGACCACATATTACCATGGTATTATTTGTATTCAAACAAGAGTTACAGCCCTAAAATTGTCATATTAAAAATGGTCTGTTGCTTCATTTTACTTTTAAGGAAATTGACATATAAAAATGGAAAAATAGAGGGGTGCAGGAAAGTAGAGGGGAAAAGGAAAAGAAGTAAAGAGAGAAGGAGAATAAAGTAAAGAGAGTAAGAATGAAATCCAAACAATGAAGACCAGAAGATACTGAGATATCCAATGCAAGAGAGTCTTCAGTAATTGTAAAGCCACTATATTAGGACAGAATATCTAGGAAGTGGACCCCAAGAAATAACCCTTTTGTTTACCTTCTCAGTAACCATCAGGAAAAGTGGGGGAGTTATTATAGGCAGGCATAAAACAAGGATTTGCAACACAGTTTGTAGGAGAGGTGGAGAAATGATCATAAATTTGGAAAACCTCTGTGAAAGTGGAAAGGATTTCTCTCAATGACATTTCAGGGGATACCAAGGAAAGTGGAGTGCCTTGTGGAGACTGGGTAGACAATTGTTGCTGTTATCCCTTCTTTATTTAGCCACATTAAAACAACTTGGTTCTAGTTATAGCATTATATTTTTATTTGTGCTAAAAGAACTTGCATCCTTATCCTAAATCTGATCTTGAAGTCACCTTTTCTATTTTATATTCATTCTTCTTATTGACATGCAACAATATTAAATATTTGGAAAATTACTTGAAAGTATGATGTTTTCATGAATGATGGAAGGGTAGAAGAAAGAAAAAGAAATTTGAACCAAATTGATGGTAATTTAGAAATTGTTTTAAAGTTCTACTTCAAATAATGGAAGATTAATTTTCTTCAGGCAACAGTGATTCTGAAAATCAATTAAAAAATGGACAGTGGGTCAAAGGTATGAAAAGATTGGGAAATTTCTATTATAGGTGGACTTGCATAGAAAGTACAAGAGAGTATAGAACTTCAGCTTTTGGAACAAATATTTTTCTGGAAGTGAAGGACAATCTCTCAAATTGATAGGTTGAGAGCTGAGAAGAGATTTTGACAACAATTGAAATTCATTATACACTAAGAAGGAGAAACCCTATTAACCCCCCCGGGTTTCCATTAGGATTTTGAGGTTTCATAGCTTAGGAGAAAGGATGAATAAGAAATTGACTAGCTTTCAGGAAGACTAATGCCTAGTTGAGAACCATCTCAATACCTGTTGGAAAAACTGTTCTAAGATTGTTGGTGCACTATCCTTACTGGCCCTTATGGGCAAATGTAAATATTCTCCAGAGATTGTTATATAATTTGCTGTCTAGAATTCTATTTCTCATATCAGATATTTGGGACAATAAAAAATAGTGAGGCATAAAAGATGTCAAAATATGTCTATAAATCCAAAATAAACTACAGGTAATAAAACATACTCAGATAAAATAGACAAAATATGTCTATAAATCCAAAATAAACTACAGGTAATAAAACATACTAACGCTTGCCTGAAGTCATCAACTTTACACACAAGCCCTTTGAAAATATGTCAGCTCACTTTTTGAGTCAGTGAAAGAATGACTCACTTCTACCTTATTTCTTCAAGAATGGCCTAATAACTGTTAAGAGCTCACATGATTAGATCAGTCCCACCCAGGATAATCCCTTATTTGTTAAATTAACTCAAAGTCAACTGATTTGAGACCTTAATTACATCTGCAAAATTATTTCATGTTTATTATATAATGTAGCTTAATCAAGGGAGTGGATATCCCACTCTATACACAGGACCCAGCCACACTCAATGGGAGAGGAATAGGCAGATATGTATACCAGGGGGTTAGAGTCCTCAGCAACCAGTTAAAATTCTTCCTACCTCACATGGAAACTATAAATTAAAACTAATATGAAACAAATGAAGAAAATACATGTGAGTTAAATCACAAATTGGACAGAATTGAAGAAATAATTAAATGGACTAAAATATATGTCAAAGGAGCATATCTGAATAATGAAGTATGAAAAGACAAAAGTTGGAAAAATGGTAGGTTCATGGGAGTCAAATGAGAAATGATGAAACAAACAAAACTTAGTGTACAGTATCAAAAGGAGAGGAGAAATGAGAGAGAGTTCAAAAAAGGAAAATATTAAGAAAAACATGTGAGAAAATTTCAAAACTACTGAGAAACATTAAGCCACACACTCAAAAGACTGTCAACCACAATAATGATAAATACAAAGAAAGCCACTTTTAGACATATCATAGTAAAACTGCTGAAAACTAAGTTTAAAGAGAAATCTCAAAAGCAGCCAAGGATGAGAAAACAGGCATTTTTTTTCCATTAAAAAGAGCAACAAAAATATCTATAGGTAAGTTTATTTTTTTAAAGAATTTTTTATTAGAGAAGTTGGAGGATTGCAGAAAATACATCATTCCCATATATCACCCCCATCATTAACCCTTTGCATTATTGTGACACCTTTGTTACAATTGATGAAAAATATTATTATTCATATTATTATATTATTATGTATTGCAAACCTGGAGTTTAGATCTATTAATTGCAGTTCAAAGAGGAACTTGTGCATTAATTAGTGCATTGATTAATATTAAGTGCTGTACCTCTATTCCTGATCAATATAATAATATCTTTTCTATCCTAGACCATATGCAGAGGGATATTGAACATGTTAAAATTCTTAATAAACTGAATTCATTTTCTAAGTAATTAATGAATGTGCCTATAAGATAAAAGAATGGCTCTCTTAAGTACTGGCTTTATTTTGCTTTATTTTGCTTTCCATATGCTATCTTGTTGCCTATATTGTCTTTGAGTTTATGTCTAGGGCAGCGCCTCTCCTTATACCTCTTCTAGCTATCCTAGGCATAGCCACTGTCATGGGAACTGAAGTTAACAGTTTATATCAAGCACAGCAGGTCTACCACAATCTCTCCCTAGAGTTAACCAACAACATAGTAGAAACTAGCCACACCTTAGAAGCCCTTAGACAGCAAAAAGACTCCCTTGCCACTGTGGTGTTGCAAAATTGCAGAGCCCTAAACACTGGCACAGGGAGAACCCTGCCTCTTCCTTAAGGAGGAATGCTGTTTCTATGTGAATTGCTCTGAAATAGTCCTAGACAACATTTGAAGCCTACAAGATCCTGCCCATCAACTTCAGTAAGATGCACCTCTGAAGGCACCTGGGCTTTCTCACTCTCAGTCTGCTATGTCATGGCTGGCTCCCTTTTTGGACTGCTTACCACCATCTTTTTTTATCCTTTTAGTAGGACTATGTATCTCCAAAATTCTAAGCTGATTTTTTCCAGAATCAATGACTTCCAGAACAAGGTATTAGTTATGTGGGGCTTTCATCCAATTCCAACCGTCATGCCAGACCAGCCTTCCCTCTACCCCAATAGAATAGCCAGAAAATTTCACATCCCATCAGGCAGGGACTACTTCCCCTAATGAGCAGGAAGAAGCTACAGAAGAATGACCATCACCCTTCAGCTCCCCTTTAAGAATAAGGTTGTGAACTTGCTGAGGGGGAGGTTGAGGCAGATTAGTATAGGGAAAGAGCGAATACTGAGTCACAGCTGGGACCTGGCAGAGAACATGGAAGTGAGACCCTGCCTGGAAACCCCCTGAGGAAAGGCTGCTACTAAAAGCAAAGCCAGAAAGACCCTGCTGAGACCCTGGACTCAAGAGGAAGCCCCAGATAACTCTAAACAAACCTCCCCATTTGTCCTGGATAACTCCAAACAAAAAGCCTCATCATTTGGCCCTTAACAGCTAACAGGTGGGGATCATAAGGCAATCAATCAGAACAGCAAACAGCTGGGACTCCTCCCCAACATTAGGAAAGGGGAGGAGGAAAAGTCTTAAAAATGCCCAACCAGGGGCCCTATCCTCACATCTCACCTGGCAGCACTCCTGAACCCATGTCTAAGGTTGTATGCTATCTCTTTTCTTGTTTCTTAATAAACTCTTTACTGCCTTACCATCAAAAATTTATTACACTTGTATTATTAACTAAGTATAGTACCTAGAGTATATTAGGGTTGACTTTTTTGTGTAGCACAGTCCTATGGATTTAAAAAATACTTTTCATTCTAGTACCACATATACAACTTAACATTTCCCATTTTAACCACATTCAGATATACAGTTCATTGTTGTCATATACAATGTTGTGCTACCATCACCACCATCCACTACCAATACTTTTCCATCACCCCAACAGAAATTCAGTACCAATTAAGAATTAACACCATATTTTCCACCTCTACCTCAGTCCCTGTATTCTAGTTTCTGACCCTATGAATTTCTTTATTCTAACTATTCATATCAGTGAGATTGTACAATATTTATCCTTGTATTTCTGGCTTATTTCACTTAACATAATGTCTTCAAGGTTCCTACATGCTGTTGCAAGATATAGAACTTCATTCCATTTTATGGCTGAATAATATTCCACATTTTATTTTTCTTTGATGGCCACAGGTTGCTTCCATGGTTTAGCAATTGCAAAATAATGCTCTACAGCTAATTTTTAAATAAAAACAATAAGCACAAGAAGACAATAAAATACTTTTAAATTGCTAAATGTAAAATAACTGCCAACTTAGAATTTTCAATACAGTCAAAAGAGTTCTTAAAATATAAAGCAGAAACAAATATATTTTATATCCACTGCACCAAAACAAACAAACAAACAAACAAACAAAAACAATGTTGAGAGAATTCATTCCTACAAGATCAGCAGTAATAAAAGTGTTCAAAGGAGTTTTTCAGGCAAAAGATAAATAATTTCAAAAATAAGCTTCAAAGTTCAGGATGAAAGAAGAAAGAGAATGAAATATGTAAATTAGTGAGCAAATCTATGGGAATTTTGACTTACTATAATACCAATAATCATAATGTCTTTAATGTTTTAAAATACTGATGTAGAATTAAATATACAAAAAAAATTGTAAAATCTGAATAGTTCTATGTCTATTAAATTTGAATCTTAAAATGTACCTGCAAAGAAATTCAGGTCCAGAAGGCTTCTCTTGTCAATCATCTCACCTATCTTAGGACTCAATAACAATAGTCTTAAACTCTTGCACTGTATATTAAAAGAGGATCATAATTCAACTTGTTTTATGAGGTTTGCCTAAATATGATCTCCTCCATATAAACGAGAAGAAAAGTAATATTACTCAACAACCCCTTTCATGAGCATAGATGAAAAATCCTACTCAAAATATTGATATTCTGAATCAATGTTTATAAAAAGAATAAAATATCATGCTCAATTTGGGTTTATTTCAGGACTGCAAATTTTGAAACTTAATCTATTTTACCAAGGTAAAATAACAAAGGAGCAAAAACATGATAAACAAGCAGGAAAAACAAACAAATGAATATATGATTTCAAATCTATACATGATTTTTTAATTTGGCATATTAAGAATAGAAAGGAATGTCCTCAGATGTTAAAAGATTTATGAATGGTCCATAGAATATGTATACATATGAGTAAAATATTGGAATTTTCTCTTTGAGATCCTAACAAACAAAGATGACTACAAATGCCTTCACTATATATCACTGTGTTGAAAGCACTTGTAAGTTATATAAGAAAGAACAGGAAGGAAGAGGAGGGCCGAGAGAAGAAATAAAGATAAGCATAATGGAAAAGAATAGATAAAATTATCACAAATCAAAGAAGACATAACTGTGTATGTAGGAAATTAAAATAAAAGAATGACAGATAAACTGTTTATATTAATCAGTGAAATTGACAAAAACCTTTAAATATAATAATATATAGAATCACATCATCTAGGCATTTCTAGTTTCACCTCTGACATGTAAAGTACTTAGAAGCTGTTACTCTTACCCTTACAAGATAAAGCTCGGTGAGGTAAAATTCTTGACTTTTTTTGGCCAACCAGAGAATTAAGGTTATAGGGATCATTGCTACCCCCAAATCTGAAGAAACAAGTAGATTCAAGGTAACAGCCAAGATCTACCTGCTGGAGCAAATCATATTTGTGGAACAAGTTGATTTACATGTGTTGTAGAAACACAGGCTCAGGCACAACAGTCTTTGAGTAAATGGCTGCTTATAATTAACTTATCACAAATGGTCCAAAAGATCAGGAGAAGAGATCCCATCATGGCTGGTTTCCCAGAGAGGCCAAATGCTTGTCAGTGAGTGGTGGCTCCACACACCTTCACGTTGTAGATGAGGGACTCTTTTGTTGCCTGAGTGTTGGGTTTTTATTCATCCCATAAGGAAGGGGCCTTGCCAATGAGCAAAAAACATTGTGCCCCAGCAAGCAGCTGGAGCTGGTTGAGATCTAACTTTCCCCCAGGATGCTTGTGATATTTTGTGGAATCGAAACGCAACAAAACCTGCATACAAACAAGCAGGAGGGTAAAGGCAAGTGTAGGTGAGGGCTGGGAGATGGCTGTTAAGCCTGTCTTACTTCCCCAGCACCACTGGAGTCACGAAATGGTGTTAATTAACATGAAATTAAGTGTTAATTTTGAAAAATTTCTGGAAGGAGAATATGAAGTAGAGTAAAAATGAAAAAATTCCTGGGGGTAGCAGTCTGAAACGGACTCCACATTTTCCTGGGTTCCTCCAAGCACACCACCAGGTTCCACAGAATACATCCTGGTAAATTTCACTCCTGGCAATGCCAAGGGGAGGGAAAGAGTGATCATTGTGAGATATACCAGGGGCTTTTTTCATAACAAAGATCTACTCCACAGGGGAAATAATTCTGCAAGGCCCACATCCCAGATGGGAGAAAGGCATTTCTCACAATCCTGAACTCTCTAGCCTTTCTGTTTCATCTAAGGGTGTAAAAAAAAAACATGATAAAAAGTAGTGTGAGCATTCAGGAAACAGATTTAGAATGTTGTAGCCAAGCGTGGTGGAAGGTGGCAGGGAGATAAAATGCTACAGCAATGGAGAAACATGAGAAATTCACAGCACTGCAATACTGGCTCACTAAAGACTGAGTTTTAATCAAAAGATTGTAGAACGCTCCCGTCACCCACACCTTTACACCATACCAACAAGGTTTCTGAATACTAACAGTGGGTTTTTGCTGAGAGCTGCAAGCATAGACCTCTTTGAGCAGTACTTTGGGAGGACAAAATTAAGAGAGGAAACAAAAGCAAAGACACTAGAGGGATCTGAAGCCTTGGTTGCTTATAATTACAGAAAACATTGAACACAGCCCAACTCATGCCAGATTAAATAAATCTTTACAATAAATACCTATTTATCACAATTTCTATTACCGAATACAACATGACTAACTTTTGCAAAAAATTATAAGGCAAGAAAAAATAGTCTGAAGAGACAAAGCAATTATCAAAACCAGATTAAGGTATGACAAAAATGTTGCAATAAAGGAATTAAAAATAACTATGATCAACATGTTAAGTCCTTTAATGGAAAAAAGGAGACTAATGTATACAAAAAGATAGAAACTCTAAAAAAGAATTGAAAGGAAATGCTAGAAATCAAATGTAACAGAAATGAAGAATGTATCTAATGGGCTTATCATTATGCTCAACATAGCTGAGGAGGTATTAGCTTGAAAATAGCTCAATCGAAACTTCTAAACTGGTAATCAAAAAGGAAAAAAAATCCAAAAACTATTGGACAATTTCAAAAGGAATAACGTACACATAATTGGAATATGAAAAAAAGAAGGGAAAAGAAATCAGAAGACATATTTGAAGTAATAATGACTGAGAAATTTCCAAAACCAATGACAGTTTCCAAACCACAGATCCAGGAAGCTCATAGAACACCAAGCAGGATAAGTAGCTAAAAAAATAAAATAAAGTAAAATAAATCTATGCACATCATATTCAAACTGCAGAAAGCCAAAGCCAAAGAGAGTATCTTGAAATAATCCAGTAATGGATGGGAGGGCAGGGAACACCTTACCTACAGAAGAAAAAGGATAATATTTAAAGCATATTTCTCATCAGAAACTCTGTTAGCAAAAAGATAGTGGACTGAAACATTTTAGTCGTTGAAAAGAAACAAAAACAAAGAAGAACACCAACTTAGAAATCTCTATCCAGCAAAATTATCCTTCAACCAAACACAGACAACCAAAAACTGAGGAAATCCATCATCAAAAGACATGGCCAACAGGACATGTTTAAAAAAAAAAAAAAAAAGGAAAGGTTCTTCAAGAACAAGAAAATGATATAGGTCAGAAACTTAGATGTACACAAAGTAAAGAAGAGCATCAAAGAGGGAATACGTAAGTGTCCGCGGTACAGTCAGTTATGTACCTCAATTTAGACACGTTCTTAATATTAATCCACATTGCTCTGTGTGTGAAAACACTGTATTTGGATCTTTTGAAGATGTTCTTTTTAGTTAAGGTTCGGCCTACATGAATCAGGGTGAACCTTAATCTATATCACTGGAGTTTGTATAAAGAGAAGTCAGAGAACGCCACAGAAGGAAACCAAGGATACTGCTATGTGATGGGAGGCAGCTAATGAGTCCCAGTGATTACAGAAAGCCAGCACCACCATGCTGTAGACATTCTGGGAGAAAGCATGGCCTTGTTGATACCCTGATGTTGGACTTCTAGCCCATGAAACTATTAGACAATAAAATCTTGTTATAAAGCCTACCCTCAGTGTCGTATTTGCAATAGTAGCTTGGCAAATTTTTAAAAATGGTCAAATAATATTTCATTTTTAAATTCTTAATTGGCCTAAAGGATAACTCTTTGGTTAGTAATAATATTCACATCATGATTATAGCATATGGATAAATAAAATGAATACAGAAATATATAAGGATTAGACGGAAGAATTTGGAATAATCTATTATAAGATACCTTCGCTACACTTAAAGCAATATAGTGTTATTTGGTAGCAGATATAGATTAGTTGTAAAGTGTATTGCAACTACATGCAAAACTTTTAAATTTAAGTATAATTGATATAAGAGATGAGAGAAATGCTAACCATACAAAATCTTCAATTAAAACTAGAGGTCAGAAAAAGAGTGGGAAAATAGAGAAAGAACAAGTTCAACAAATAGAAAACAATCACATGCATGGTATATTTTCATCCAACTACATCAATAGCATTTTAAATGTGATTGTTCTGAACATACCAATTAAAAGACAGAGATTATCAAAGTAGATTTTAAGAAAAGCAAAATCATACCATATGCTGTCTACAAGAAGCCTACTTTAAACACAAAGACTGAGATAAGTTAAATGAAATGGGGAGGAGAAAGATATACCTTATCTTATAAATAGAAAAGTTTTTTAGTTATATTAATTGCAGACAAAGCAGAATTTAGAATAAGGAAAATTATCAGGGATAAAGAGTGTCATTGCATAATAATAAAAGGGGTCAATTCTCCCAGAAGACTTAACAATCCTTATTGTGTAAACACCTAAAGATAGAATGCCAAAATACATGAGACAAACATTGAGAGAACTGCCAGAAGAAATATACAAATCTACATTATAGTTGTAGTTCATTTCAATAATTGATCGATCAAGGAGGCAAAAAATAAGGATTAGTAGACTGATCACCACTATGAATCCAGTTAATCTAATTGACATTCATAAAATGCTCCACCTGACAACAGCTAATATACATTCTTCTCAATGAAATATTCAAGAAAATAGGCCACATTCATGGTCATTAAATACTTTTCAGATTTAAGTGAATGGAAATCATACAAAGCATGAGAAATAAGCAACAACTCAATTACAGAAAAATAGCTGGAAAATCTCCAGATATTTGGAAATTAAGCTAAACACTTTTAAATAATAAACCCATCGAAGAAGCAGTCTCAAGAGCAATTAAAATATTTCAAACTAAACGAGACTGAAAATACAACATCAAAATTTGTGGGATGGACTCGACATCGTCAAGATTGAGGAATGAACAAACATAAGGGGGGAATGTAACTATGGACTAAAGCAGGCTTACTATTATTCTGGTAATGGAAAAATGTGTAACACTGATATAAAGGTAGTGGTCACCAGAGGTTCTGAGGGGAGGGAGAGGGAGGAATATGTATAACATGGGGCATTTTGGAGACATTGGAATTGTTCTGCATGACATTGCAATGACAGATACAGGCCATTAAACATTTTGTCAAAACCTATAAAATTGTGAGGTGCAAAATGTAAAACATAATGTAAACTACAGACCATGGTTAGTAGCAATGCTTCAATATGTGTTCATCAATTTTAACAAATGTACCACACTAATGAAAGACGCCCTTAATGGGGAAAAGCGTGGGGAGGGGAGGCTGTGGGGTATATATGAATCCCCTATATTTTCAATGTAACATTTATATAATCTAAAGCTTCTTTAAAAATTAAAAAAAATAAGAAAATTTTAAAATATTGTGGGATGCAATGGAGGAAACTCCTAGTAGTGAACGAACAGCAATAAATGCGTATGTTAGCAAAGAAGATCTAAATTCAACCTTAGCAGGTTAGATCTGAACTTCTGCCTTAGGAGACTAGAGAAAGAGTAGTAATTTGAGGCTAAAACAAGCAAAATAAAAGAAATAATAAAAATCAGAACACAAATCAATGAAATTGGAAACCGAGAAAGAATAGAGAAAATCCATGAAATCAAAAGCTGTTTCTTTGAAAAGATCAACAAAATTAACAGACCACTAAAACTCTCATACCCTGCTGATGAGATTACATATTGGTATAAATGTCTTTGGAGATACCTTATCATTAAGCAATTTCTATAACCAACAGCAGCATGTACTCACATGTACTAAGAGACATGTGCAAAATTATTAACTGAACTATTCATATTGGACAAGAAATAGAAACAATCCCAAAATCCATGAACTGGTCAAGTATAATTACACTGAGGTTTATATAAATATTATAGTATAGCAATGAAGATAAGCAAACCAAAGAAAAGTAAGAATTAATGCCAAAAATACATTTAGTGAGGGAGCGGATGTAGCTCAGTGGTCATGTATGAGGTCCTGGGTTCAATCTCTGGTACCTCCTAAAAGCGTGCATACATACATATATATATGTATATATATATGTGTGTGTGTGTGTGTGTGTGTGTGTGTGTGTATGTGAGTGTGAAATAATCAAGGCACAAAATAATGTATACTATATACTATATAATTCCATTTATATGTGCATGTTCTTTTCGCTACAATAAATTATTTTATGGACTTGTAATTTTCCAATTTTCTGCATGTAAGTTTTACTTCAATAAAAGTGTAAAAAAGACTCTTTCACTTATTGACTATATGTCCTTAAACAATATGCTTAAATTCTGTGAGTCTAGGTTTTTATCATACATAAAAATTGTTCTGATAATATAAAGTCACTCTAAAGATTAATTAAATGTAAATAATTTGGCACAAAGTTTAGCAAATGAAAAAATACTAAATAAATAACAACTACTGTTTAAAACCTAAAAGGCTTTTCCAACAACAAACAGTTTGTAAAAATCTTTATTTTCCAGTGAATCAAATCGTTTGGAATCAATATGTATTAAGCATGTATTAGATCAACAGAATTATTCTAGGCATGTGGGATTCATCGGTTAACAGAGAAATCAAACATTACTAACTCTTGAGAGCTTAAATTCTAATGTGAGGGACAGACCCAAATAATAAATAATAAAAACATTGCATGGGATTTTTTAAGGTTAAAATTGCCAAGGGAAAGAGTAGAATGGGATAAGATGCATTAGTTTTTCCAAAGTGAAAATAAGTTGCAATTTTTTATAAAAGGACAGGTAAGTTCTAACTTTAAAAAATACACACACACACTCACACATATATATATATGCAAAAATTTGAAGGAGGTTAGGAATAAGTGGGGAAAAAGCAATCAAAACTGGAGGGCAATGATTGAAATGGCCTGAAATCATTAGGATGTGCTAAGAGATGAAATGCAAGGTAGGGAAAGAAAAGAGGATGCAAAGATGCCCCTGAAGTTTTGAGCCTGAGAAATTGCAAAGTTCTTTATCTACCTAATGTGATAAACTCTTCTCAAACATTTTCAGACCTGTTAGGTATTCTGTCACTTTCATCTTCAAGTAATCTCTAACAGAGCCTTCTGATCTGTATCTTTCTGTTCTGATTGTTTGTTGAGTTGGCATTTTGTGATCTCTCTAGTTTTCATCCTAGAATTTCCTTCACCTCTCACTTAGGATGAATCCCCCTTAGGTATTCATGTATTTGACGATTCTCATTTGCTCCTTTGAATTGGTGGAACAAATCACCCAGTAGTTTCCTGAAAAGTGTGCAGAGGAGGTAGACTACTTGAGATTGCATGTATCTGAAAAATGTCTTTACCCATATTTTCAGTTGATAGTTTGCCTGGGTTTTATACAAATCCTATAGGGGAAAACATTTCTCCATTGCCACTGGGATTCCAATATTGCTTTTGATAATTCTCAGGCCATTCTGTTTCCAGTAAAACCCACCTCTCCCCACCAACTGCCCGAGGGTATTAAAGTGATCTCATTGACGTCTGTGGCTTAAATTTTCTTCCTTAACATTTTGTGGGTCTTTTTGTTCCACCCATTTATATGGAAACTCATGTCCTTTGGTACTGATAAATTTTATCAAGTTTTTCATGATTTCTTGCCTTATTCTCTCATCTTTATTACTGTAATTCCTATTTAGATATAGGACTATCTACATGTGTTCTCAAATTTCATTTTTTTAAATTTTCACTAGTGTTTTTATCTATTTGTTTTTCACTACTCTCTGGAAGATGTTCTAAACTTTATCTTCCAACTTTTGCTTTGAGTTTTCATTTTTGCTGTCATATTTTGTATTTTTAATACTTAATTTTTGATCTTTGAATATCCCTTTTGTTTTCATAGAGAATTCTTCTTTTGTTTGTAGATATAGTATCTTCTCTTCATGTGAGAATGAGCTATTCCTATTTGTATAAACCATATTTCTAATAAATTATTAGTTCCTGATTCTTTATTTTTATCTAAGTCCATCATTAGAGGCTTTCAGCATATGTTTGTTGACCCTTGTTCATACTAAAACAAATTAGGAGAACTTTTGTTTCCTAGAAGATGGTCTAGATTTACCCTTCCACTTGGATGCTAACATTCTGAAACTCAGATTCACACAAAGGACTAACCTGTAAATTGGTCTGCAGTTCCTCAGTCTGGAAAGCCTCTGTTCTACCCTGACAAGAGATTAGTCTTTCAGATCCCTGTGAAATGTACATGTATGTGAAGAGGTTGAAATGGGGAAAGAATAATCCTGGCTCTGTGGAGTGGGAAAGGGATCTGAGAATCTCCCAGCTTATTTGGAAGTAGTTTATATTTTGAAATAGTTCAAACATATAAAAAAATTAGAAAAATTGTACGAGGAACTCCCACCAAACTCTATTCATGTCAAATTTTTTTTTCATTTTGTTCCATTTACTTTACTATTCACTCTGTATAACAATTTTATGAATATAAGAATATTATTTTTTTCTGTATCAACTTACAGCAAGTTGGAGGCATCAAGCTTTTGTAACCCTAAATAATTCAGATTATATTTCTTAAGAAAAATGATGGTGTTTTACATAGACACAGTTCATTAAAAACATTAGGCAACTATCTCATCCATATACAAGATTTCCTCTGAAATTAAATATTCAGTATTAATAAATTTTACAAGATTTCACAATAACATCATTAATAGATATTTGTCTTACTTTTCCAGAATCAATACCACAATCACATATTGAATTTAGTAACCAGGTTTCTTTAGTCACAGTCTTTCTTTGTGTTTATTGACTGAGCAGGTAGATTATTTTGTAGATTGCCCCTTGCTTAGGTCTGCCTAATTCCTCTTTAAAACAAGTTTCACTGAGGTGATGTCCTTTCTTTCTGGTAGTATGTATTTGGCACATGTTATTTTTGTGGGTCCTAAATTTGAGTAATGCTAGATTTGATTTCATTGTTCAGGAAGTATTCTCTATGGTAATGTTAATATTTTTACTTTGAAATTAATAAGTATTTTGTGGGAAGACAATGTGATACTCTGTAAGCATGCAGTTCCTGGTCAAGTATCTGCCCTCCAGTTTTAGCATCCATTGATGATTTTTAAATTCATCATTCCTGCTATATTTATTATTGGAAATTCTACTATAAGGAGGGAGTTTCTATAATCATTTATTCATATATATAAGTTTGGACTCATGGATTGCTATTTTATTCAGTGGTTTATAATCCACTCATTTCCTTATTTATTATCATGTTCAAATAGTCCCAACTATGGCCAGCGAAAGCCCTGTCAAGCTGTCTTATGTTATACAGACATATTGCCATTAAGCATGGACCATAGTCCACGTTGTCATCTACACTCATCATTCTTTGAGCTCTTCCTGTCCAATGTAACAAGATGTTCCAAGTTCATCTTGCTCTTTTCCAGCCCTAGAAGTGACCATTTCTCCAGTAAGCCTGGATCCTTTCAGTGAATCCAGCATACATTCTGGATGTTAGGTGCACTCATTCCTTCTTTTCCTCTCTCACACTACCTTCTGTCTCAATTTCTCTCTCCTCTCTCCCTCTCTCTCTTTCTCTCTTTCTTTCTCTATATCTATTTATATCTAACTGTATTTATCTATCTGTATCTATTTATCTATCATCAATTGTTAGATATGTATAGTTACATATAAAGTTATATATAAAACTCTTTGATGGCAAGTGGATATACCCATGCAATGTATAATAGTAGCAATATATACAACATTTCCATCAAACCAAAGAGCTCCTTTATATTGCTTACTTGTAAGTCATAATGCCATGCACCTCACCCACTCCAAAAGCAACCACAATTTGGATTTTCTTTTCACAATAGTTTAGTTTTGCCTAGTGTAGGACACAGGATATAGGAAATCATACTATATTTACTCTTTTGTATCTTGCTTATTTTCCTCATCAAATTATCATGAGATTTAGATATGTTGTTACAGTAATCTGTTTGTTCCTTTTTATGGCTGAGTAGTATTCCATTGTATGATTATAGGGCACAGTGTGTTTCCATTTTGTTGATGGAATCTTGTCTTATTTCCAGTTTGGAGTTTTTATGAATAAGGCTGCTATGAACATTTGTGAATTCATCATAATTTTGTGGACATATATTTAAATTTTTCTTAGATTAGTTCTGAGGATGTACTTGCTGGGTCAAAAGGTAGAAGCATGTTCAATTTTATATGAAATTCCCAAACTTTTAAAAAATATATGTTCTCTTTCACCCTGCCACTTATCAATATATGAGAATTCTGGTTGTTCAAGATCTATGTTAATATTTGGTATTGAGAGACTTTTTACAAATATTTGTTTTTTAAAATAAGAATATAGTGATATTTCACTGTAGTTATAATTTGTGTTTCTCTGTTGATAAATGATGTCAAACACTTTTTAATGAAGTCTTTGGCCATTTGTATATTTTCCTTTATGAAGTATTTATTCAAGCAACTTGCCATTTATTTATTGGATGGTTTAACCATTTACTCTTGAGTTATAGGAGGTTATGTATATATATATTCTGGATATGGGTCTTTAATCAGATAAATGTTTTTCATCTGAGGCTTGCCTATTCATTTTCTTAATAGTTTGTAGCAATGATTGGAACTTTTTAATATTGATGAAATCCTAATTTACAGTTTTTTCATGGTGACTGTTTCATTCTATCTAAGAATTCTTTACATGCTCTCAGGTTGTCTTTGAACCATTTGTTTTCTTCTAAACTTATGGTTTTATCTTTTACATAAAACATTTTGAATTAAGTTTTTGTGTAGTGTTAAATAGGAACCAAGGTTGAATCTTCCATTTTGGATGTCTACTTGTTTCAGTACTATTTCTTAATAATCTTTGATTTTCCATTGAAATGCTTTCTCTCTTTTCTGAAAAAAAAAAAATCAATCAAAATTAAAATTGCTTACATCTGGACTCTCTATTCTCTTCTATTGATTTTTTTTTAAAGTACACATGTTTTATATTATATTTTCAAAACTTCAGTCAAATTTTTGGCAGAAAGAAACATTTGATAAGCCATGTGAAAAAATCAGGGTTGTTATATAATATATATGCATAATGAAATATGCTTTGACAAAGCCTGAGCAACAGAAGAGTATTTGAAGCTATTTTATGGAAGCTATGAAAGAATAGTACATAGCTTTAAGTCTTCATTAAATATATCAAAGTGATACATCGGAAAATAATTTAACCACCCAGCATCCCAGGTGGTCATTCTTTTTTTTAAAGTAATATATATTTTTTTTAATTTTTAAAAGGATACTTAAACCACAAATGTTACCAAAAAAATAGGGATTTCCATATGCCCCACTCCCCACACCTCCCACACGCTCTCACATGAACATCCTTCATTAGTGTGACACATTCATTGCAATTGATAAACGCATCCTGGGGCTTTGCCATTAAGCATGGACCATAGTCCACATTGTAGTCTACACTCTCTCCCACACAGTATGCATGTTATGTGATGATATAAAATGGCCTATATCTGTCATTGCAGTATCATTCAGGACGATTCCCAAGTCCCGAAAAAGCCTCCGTATTACAACTGTTTTTCCCTCTCCCTGACCCCAGAACCTCCAGTGGCCACTGGCACCACATCAATGTTGTAATTTCTTCCATTGCTAGAATCACAATATGTCTATAGTAGAATACCAGTAAGTCCACTCTAGTCCATAGTACTTTCCCCAATCCTGAGGATTCTGAAATGGTGGTGTCCACTCCACCTCTAATTGAGAGGGGGCTTATAGCCCATGGGGAAGATGGATGGGAATATCTTGCTTGCAGTTGCAGACTCTCTCTGTTCCTTGGGATGGTCGTTGTCCATCATCACTCCTTGTTAGTTGTCCTGGGTGGATCCAATGAGCTGTAGAGTAAGTGTTGCAACTCTGCTGAGGTTCCAGGACCAGCTGGCAGATGGACAGCCCAAAAACTCGAGTCTCTTGGACGTATACCTACAAACTCCAGCACCAAGGATAGGTTTAAATAGAAGGGACAGATGAGCCATGTGTAGGGAAGACATAATTGATTCTAACGTTGTCACTCTCAGGAGCACAAACTCCAAAGTAGGGCCCACTGGCAAGGCACCAAACACTGGAGCTGTCTGACCTGACCATAGGACCAGGGTATCTCCAGAGCCCTCTGGAGCCCCATTATTTGGGATAGTATCCACTTTGGCAGTCTATGAGATCCTGCTGAGATGTGCATAAGCATTACCTCAGGGATGATCTCCTGACTCACTTTGAAGTCTCTTAGCCATATAAACTCATTTATCTTTACCTTTTCCCCCTTTTACGTGAGGTCTTTTTCCAATTGCATTGCTAGTTGGTGCTTGGTAGTAATCCCTGGTTGCCAAGGAGGCTCACACCCGGGAGTCATGTGGTATGCTGGGAGGAAGGTAATGCATTTATATGCTGAGATTTGCTTAGAGATAGGACACATTTGAGCAACAAGGAGGCTCTCAGGAGGCAACTCTTAGGCACCCCACAACAATAGGCTAAGTTTCAATTTCAAGAGCAAAGGATCATAAGCATAGTCATCAATATCAAGGGCTCATCAGTGTATCATCTGCCTTCGCCAATCATTTACCCTGCACTTGGGGGACTTTTGCTGCTCCATTAGAGAATGTGCTAGAGCTCCTCACTCTTCAGAAAGGAAATTCAATATTCTCTCGGTTATTGTGTGAGTCTCCAGCCACTGTAACAATGTCCAGTGAACATTAGAACATTTTTATATACCTGATATGTATACCCAGGTGAACTTCCTCCCATGTATCCCCCATCACTGACACCCCACACCAATGATCCTCCTCTGCCCCAGTTGTAACCCTTCTGTGATCCAAAGCCTTTTCAAAAATGAAGCCATTAAAATAGCCAAATGCAATCAATAGGAAAATGAAATAATAATGATAAGTTTAAATATAAGAAATAAAATATATAAAAATTAAAAAAAATGAAAATAAAATTAAATTTAAAAATTAAGATATTGAGAAATAGTGAAAAATATTAAAAAAAAATTTTTTTTTGACATTTTGTCTTTCATCACTGCAATATCTGGTGTCCTGTCTGTAGAATGGCATTTTCTTCCATTTATTCCTCAGTGTCATACTATTTTTCATTTTGTTTTCAAAGAAGTTTTAGGTTACAGTAAAGTCACATACAGAATACAGGACTCTCATATGCCCAACATCCTCTCCCTTTCCTCCTTCCCATATTAATACTTTCTTATATGTGGATTTTACCTTTGTTATAACTGATATACAAATGGTGAACAATAGCTATTAAACATGGTCAGTGGTTTACATTATGGTTTACATTTTAAACCATACACTTTTATAAATATTGATGATATTTAACATGGCCTATGTCCATCATTGTAACATCATGTAGAACACTTCCATTGCCCACTAAATACCCCGTTTGATCTATCCTCTTCCTCCCTCCCCATTGTTTCAGGGCCCATGGCAACCCCCTGACCTCACTCTTTGGATGACAAGATTCATAGTTACTTGCAACAAGACTGAGGTCTTGACACAATGGTTTGTCCTCACCTATTAGGAACCACCCATGCTCTCGAAAGACTCCTGTTTGTCCATTTGTGAACAAATTGGTCCTCCCAAGGATGGAAGTCCAAGCCATCCCGCTCATTATGTGGGTCTCCAACCACTGATTCAACACATTATGACAGAATGATCACTCACACCCTCCCTAGAAGCCTGCTCCAGGTGCACCTTGTTCTGAATGCCCCCACCCCCATCCAACACACTAAACCAGTAACCTTTCCTTGTCATATTGCCATAAGAGCATTCCCAACTTTGTACTTTCAAAAAAATACCCACAAATCCCCAATGTTCACCTGATCCCTCTCCCAAACCTCCCCCCAGTTCCCTGGGCATCCACCCCGCCCTCCCCATCAACCCACCTGTCAAATCTGTACCACCCAACCCAATAATATCACTATCATCCTGTCATATCCCTTCAATATGCAACTACACACTTTCACCTTAAAATAGATTACATCCGTATGGGTGTTGGCTCACAACCTTTTTCTCCCTTTTTATTTCCTGTAAACCTGTCTTCCAGGCAATAGCTCTCTGATTCTGCTCAATTTGCTTAATTCATATCATTGAGGTCAGGTACTGTTCATCCTTCAATGCCTGGCTTACTTCATTCAAAATAAAGTCCTCAAGATTCATCCATGTTATCTCGTCTGTTAGCACTGTATTCCTTCTTACAGATGAGTAATATTCTATTGTATGTATATACCACATTTTGTTTATCCATTCATCTGTTGATGGGCATTTGGGTTGATTCCAACTTTTGGGAATAGTGAATAATGCCACTATGAACATTGGTGTCCATATATCGTGTCTTTGCTTTAAATTCTTCTGGGTATATACCCAGCAATGGAACTGCTGGATCATATGGCAGTTCTATAGTTAGTTTTTTGAGGAACTACCAAACTGTCCTCCACAATAGCTGTATCATTCTACATTCCCATCACCAGTGGATGAGGGTTCCCATTCCTCCATATCCTCTTCAACACTTATAGTCCTCTGTTTTTTAAAAGCCACCATTTTAAGGAGTGTAAAATGGTAGCTCATTGTAGTATTGATTT
>JAQZBX010019418.1:0-33819 GCA_029593785.1 Cabassous unicinctus
CTGGTTCCTCCTGCTCGGTCATCTGAACTTCCTCTCTTTACAAGGCCTCTAGTCACTTGGATTAAGGTCCACTGCGATTTAATTTGGCCATGCCATAACGGACAATAGCATCTTCAGAATTTCCAATTTAGAAATGGGCTTATACCCAAAGCTGCATGGATTAAGACTTGAACCTATCTTTTGTTGGGGACATGATTCCATCCCCAACAGACATATTCTGTCACAGTAGTTTTATTTTAAAATAGGCCCAAGTCCTAGTAAGATGAAATTGTAAATTAGATCTTTCTCCAAGGACTACAATGTGATGTCAAAGTATTCCTTATATGAGCTAAATATTCTCTTATCAGTCTGAACTACTGAATCACCTCCAAAGTCTACTTGAATTCTTTGGGGTGGGGTGAATTGTAACAGATAGCAAGAATAAGAACATCACTGTCCCTCCATTCCACTCCACACCTACACAACTGCCTTTCCCACACAATCTCCTTATGCTATCACAGAGTATTATTAACCTCTTAGGAAAAGAAAAAAGAAAGGTTAGACAAAGAGTATGATGAGTACTGATGTCATCCTGGCATATTCAAGGCAGCATTTAACAACATTGGTTTAAATAGTCAAAGGAAAACGAAAGAAATCTTCTTCAATCTACCTCCTTTCCCTCCCATTGTCCTATTGAAATGTCCCCCTGAAAAAGGAAGGAAAAAGAAAGAAGAAAGAAAAAGAAGAAAGGGGAGGAGAGAGGAAGGAAGGAAGGAAAGAAGGAAGGGAGGCAGAGAGGGAGTGAGGGATGGAGGCAGGGAAACCCCAAGAGTTTCGAAAACAGGAAAAGGAAACTGCAGTATTTCAGAGAGTTTAGGAGAACCCTGACAAGGGAAAACATGTAGAAATCTGATGGAAAGGGAAAACCAAGCTTTAAACCATCCAGGCAAAATTAGACCATCGTAAGAAGGATCAACTTGGCAATGACAAGCTTAAAGATCAGGATGGGCTATGGAGCAATTTGAGGGAAATGAAACTCATTCATTTCAATTTGAGATGCCTCTCCTTCCCCTAGCTTTAAAGTCTTTTGTCTCACATTTAAAACTCCAGAACTTCACTCTGAAAAACATTATCCAAGAACTTTGAAAGATTCAACCAAGAAAGAAACAGAGAAAATCAGAATTTCGATAGCTCCATATACTCGAAGAAGTCAAAGTTTACAGATAATCTTTGTTTAAGGAAGCAGGTTTTTTGTATGTTCTTTATTTTTTTTGGCAGGTGGTGGGGGATGGAAGATCTATTCATCTGCAACAGAACTTATACCAGCTTCCTAAACTAATCAATGTCTTCTTTCAGTCATTGAAATGAACAAACCACCGTAGATTATCAAATATTTGACGAAAACCAATAGGAAGAAAAAAGACCAAGACAAACTTTTTGGTGTTTAGTTTCCTAGCTGTTAAAAACAAATACCACACAATGGGTTGGCTGAAACAATGGGAATTTATTGCTCATGGTTTTGAAGCTAGGAGAATTCAAAAATTGAGGTGTCATCAAGGTGACGCTTTCTGTCCAAAGACTGAGGCATTTGGGGGCTGGCTGCTAGGGATCTTTGGTCCCTGGCTTTTCTGTCACATGGTGATGTGCATGGTAGCCTCTCCTGGCTTCTCTCTCCATCTGACTTTCTTTCTGCCTATCAAGGACTCTAGTAATTCGGATTAAGGCCCAACCTGATTCAGAGAATTAAAGCCAACTTTAACTGAAGTAACATCTTGAAGAGATCTTATTTACAATGGGTCCACACCCATCAGAATGCAGACCAAGAACAAGAACATGTTCAAACTGTGTTATGCCCTCTGTCTGCCCTCTGGATCTCAGAAAGACATGTTCTTCCCACATGCAAAATACATTCATTCTATCACAACATTCCCAAAGCCTGAGGTCATTTCAGTAACAATGCTAAGTCAGGAGGAGAGTAGAGCATGCCCTTCAAATCATCAACTGAAAATTATTTTAAATCTAGATTTCTATACCCAGCCAAACTATAAAGCAAAATTGTTAAAGTAGAGACATTTAGGTGCAAGGATTGAAGATATTTACCACACATGGCACCTCACATGAAGCAGATTTTGGAGGAAATACTCTAACTTAAAATAAATTAGTTTAAGAAAGAGAATGATATCTTTGAAAAAGACTGGTGACTGAAATTATATATATAAGGGTAGGAAGCTAAAAATAAACTAAAATAAATCACTCTGGGGAATATCTCTTTTATGCTATAGAGATTTCATGATATAAGTGTTGTTTTTCTTTCTCAATTTGTCTGATTATAACCTTTGTTTATGCATCTAATAATATTTTCATAATTATAATACTTTAAATATTGCAAATATTGTTTTAAAAGTTAAAAACATGAATATAATTTTTTAAAAGGGATATAATTAAAATTTGAAAGTACAGAAATAATTATACATTGAAGTCAAATATTAGGCATGTTTACTAAGATTCAACTATATATTCCCCATGTCTGTGCATATGCATTAGTATGCCCATGAGAGAGAAGGAGAAAGAAAGATAAATAAGAGAAATATAAAAATAACTAGTATGCTCAACAGTCAATGGTTATTGGTTTAACATCTGGGAAAAGAAAATGTATGAATGAGTTTAAGGGTTTTCAAATTTTGACAAAGAACTGAAATATATCATTCAGGCAGCCAGACAAATCATGAGTGAGATTGTCATTGACAATCTTAAAAAAAAAAATTGAAGATTTAGATGAATGTCATACAAAACATTAACTAAAAAAGAGAAGAGGGTTCCTATTTCTGTGCATCCTCACAAAATACTTGTTTTCTGTTTTGTTTTGTTTTTTTAATTAGTAGTCTTCCTAGTGGGTATGAAGTGGTATCTCATTGTGATTTTGATTTGCATTTCCCTAATGGCTAATCATGTTGATTAGCCATTAGGGAAATGCATTTTTTCATATGCCTATTGGCCATTTGTATATCTTCTTTGGAGATACATCTATTCAAGTCCTTTGCCTGTTTTTTAATTGGCTTTCTTGTCCTTTTGTTTATGACTCGTGGGAATTCTTCATGTATTCTGAATAGTAAATCCTTATAGGGAATGTGGTTTCCAAATATTTTTTCCCCATTCTGTAGGTTATCTTTTCACTTTCTTGATAATGTCCTTTGATGAAGATAATGTCCTTAAAAAGAGGAATCCTCATCTACTGTTGGAGGGAATGTAAGATGGTGCAGCCACTGTGGAAAAGAGTTTGGCCATTCCTTACAAAGTTAAAAATAGAATGCCATATGACCCAGAAATCCAATTTTAGGTAAAAAAAAAAAAAAACACAAAAACTGAAAACAGATACTTAATCAGATATTTGTACACCAGTGTCCATAGCAGCATTACTCACAATAGCCAAAAGATGGAAGCAAGTCAAGTGTCCATCAACAAATGAATGGCTAAACAAAATGTAGTAAATACATAGCATGGAATATTATTCAGCAATAAAAAGGATTGAAGTTCTGATACATGCAACAACATGGATGAACCTTGAAGATATCTGTTGAATGAAATGAGTCAGACACAAAAATACAAATGTTGAATGATTTCCTTTATATTAAATTCCTAGAATGAGCAAATTCATAGAGACAGAAAGCAGAATAGTGGATACCAGGGCTGGGAAGGAAGGTGGAAGGGGGGTTATTGCTTACTGGGTACAGATACAGAGTTTTTTGGGTCTATGCAAATGTTATGGGAAGAGTGGTAAAAGTTACACAACATTGTTATTGTACTTAATGTCACTGAATTGTACACTTAAAAATGTTTTCTTTTATGTCATTTACCATAATAAAGAATGAATATGAAAAAAACAGAACTGATCTTTCAAGTTTCCAAAGAATTGTTGATTATATATTAAAACCATGCACCTTGGCTCCTCTTTGCCTGGAGGTAGCCCACATCCACGTGTGGTCTGTACTTTTCTCTTGTTTCTCTCATTAAACTCTTTTTACTGGCCTTAAAAAAAATGAACCCTGAATGAATGAGTTTAATGGGCATTTTAAAGGATTTTCAAAGATAATTTTGAAGATCCACGTTGGGTTTCCCCAGAAGCAGACCCTTAGCAAGAATTTGAGTGCAAGTTTATTTTGCATATACGCTCAGGAAGTACATTGGTAAGGAAGTGAGAAAGTGAGACAGGAAAAGGCAGTAAATCAGTATGTTAATGAGCAGATTATCACTATGGGCAACCAAGTTTACTCCTGATGGAAATTTCTGGGTAGAAATTTGTATCTTCTGGAGAGATAAGGAAGCTGGGGGGGTCCATCCTTCTTGTCAATGGTTCCCCTAAATCCCTGGCTGAGGACTGTCTTTGGAGAATGATCTCAAAGCACTTCCAGGCGGCCCCTGGGCTGAGCCGGTACCTGTGCTAGACAGTGAGTTCTTAGATGTGGGCACGGGCAGCATCTGCTGAATAACTAACCCAAATGCGTGGGTGCTGAGGGAAAATGTGCAGGGAATAGGAATGCATTAACTCATTTTCAATTTTTTTGCAAATAGTCAGTCATACTTTCTTTTCCTAAACAGAAAGTAAATATTACATTACTTTTCGTAAAGTTATAAAGTTAACCAATAAGAAAAAAGCAATAATATATAACCCTCCCAAAGCAAGAGATGTGGAAGTAGAAGAGGTGGGAGGTGGTGAAATTACACTTTCCTCATCTTGTTTTCCAGGGAATAAACTGAAGAGTGATGCATCAAGAAATATAAATACATATTTATTGTTTACATTTGTAACTCCTTCTTTATGGAAAACTGGATTGCAGAGTGTGAGTGGTTTCATTTTTCTCTTATGATTGTTTCCATCCCTGCTATGTTTAATTCTGCTTTCTCATCCCTTAACTACATTTTGAGAAGATTCTGTAAATTTGGGGTCACTCTTATTTATTTAAATCCAGTGTAATTTGAAACACTAATCCTAAACTCCATGTAAATCCTTCTCTTCCTTTCCTACCCCATGCCAATCTTCCAGAATAGAAATGCCACAGAACCAATAGACTATGTGCAAGTAAGTAAATGTATACGACATTAGGTCCTTATTAAAGCAATGATGAAACGGTTTCTGTCCAGGTATGTTCTTGCTGTGATATCACTTAAAATGGAGAACAGATTACATACTCTCTCAGTGCCCCTGGAGCGATGCGGGAGTGAGTCTCCTCTGACCTCCCTCTCTCCCTTTTGCACGTGTAGACCTTTTGGGGAGAACACATAAACAGAGGAGAAAGAATAGAAGCCAAGGTCATCTAATAAAACCACCAGATGCTGATGATGGTTCTAGAACCTCATCTTTCGCTGGCTTAAGCTCAGTCTCCTGTTGCTGAGGGTGCCCATTGTGATGAGGGGGTCACACACGGCTCTTTAGGGTTTCTCTTCGGGCAATCTTCACCCTCACCCTTCCCAGTGGTGCCCCACTCAGAGGCAGCAACAATGTCCCCTCTTAGCCAGGACAGGCCCAATGATGATTGACTTAAACCCCCACCCGGGTCCTCCCTTTATGTGGCTTAAGGGTAAAGGCTTTGATTAGAGCTGGACCATTTCTGCAAGGCTCCTGCTGCTGGAAGGGAAGGACTTGACCTCCACGAATGGTTCTCTTTTTAGAATCTCGAGCTGTGCTGCTCAAGCTTTAATGTGTATATATATCGCTTGGGCATCTTGTTAAAATACAGATCCTGATCTATTAGGTTTGCGCTGGGGCCCAATACTCTGCATTTCTAACAATCTTCCAGGTGATATTGATGCCACAGGTACATAGACTAGCAAGACTAGAATATAAGGCACCTCTTCAACCACAGCTCTGTGTGCCCCAGTTAAGAATTCCAAGGCGAATAGAGGAGGCAGGAGTGCAGTCAAGGTAGGGAGGGAAGGAGACTTTCCTTTTTTAAATCCTTTTGTGTAACCGGGAAGCCCTTTTGTCTTTATTTTGATTTTTAAAAAGAACGGTTTTAAAAAATATCAGTATTAAGCAATAACACAAAACGCATAAAGTAATTTTAAAAGATTGTACTGACTGCAGAGGCCTTGAGTAGCTTTTTTCTTTTGAGTAATTTTTTTAATATAGAGTCTCCAATTTTTCTTTTTTCATATATAAGTGAAGGAGAGGCACATATCGACTCACCCTACTGATGCTACAAGTTAAGCAGTTTTGCCTTTCTCACTTAGGATGGTCATGTTTGTTTTGCAAATAATTGCTAACCAAAAGGAATTTAAAAATCATTGATATATACTTTTGGGGTAAAACTGTATGGCAACACCAAATTACTTTTGGAAAAATACTTGTTTAAGTTGGAAAAAATACAACCAGCGCACACACATTTAGAATATAGCATAAACACAGGAAAATACTCCTTGGACCTTTTGCCAAATAAAGACTTACTGTATATTAGAAAAAAATTTAAAGGGTAATTTAATATAAGAAAATACACTGGTGCCTCCACCCTCTGGTTAGATCTGTTTTCCTGATGCCACACACAATTTGTGCTTCTGGCTTATCCACCTGTGGGGATATTCATTCGTGTCTCTTTCCTAATGTGAGGCTCTCCGAACTGGTCTCTTTTATTAGTTTTTTTGCTTTTCTTTCCCTTCCTCCAGACCCACTGTCTTAGATGAAGTGTTGGTGAGGTGAATCAATTACTCATGCTTCTAATTTTTCACTGAGTTTGGCCGCATGTTGCCTGTGCACTCAGCGCCATCTCTGGCCACGGGCTTGAACTGCAAGCCAGAAAAATCCCCCAGTCCTTTAGCCCTGGGGTTGTATCTTTATTTCTGAATCTGAATGTTGAAAGAATCTAAAGAATCTGGCAATAAGCCTGCTGACACACTATCTAATATTAGATTAGCCAAGCCACACTCTCGAATAGTAGATTAGCCAATGCCAAACTAACGATTTTATAACAAAAGAATGGAAAATTTTAGCTGAAATCCAGCTGATATTTTTGAGGCTAGCTGTGCATGCAGTGTGAGATGCACACTTGAAATAGACTTAAAAAAATTAAATTCTCAATTACTGAGATGTTTTGCAGGGCTTTGGTAGGTAATGTAAAATGAAAATGTAAAAATGATTAAATATGTAAATAATTGCAAGTTTTTCTTTAATTTTGTGTTACAGACACACGCTATGCATTTATGCATTTTAATTTTTCTTAACATATCGTGATATTTATTTTCTCCATCCCCCTCCCCCGCCATCTCTTTCTATCTTCTCCCCTCTATTCACTGTCCTCTCTTTTGCCTTCTTCTGGATCAAACTTGCATGGGTGAATCATGCCTAACCATTTAAATATAAGCATTTAATTTCACTCATTAGATCAAGCATAAATGAAACTGTAGTACTAGTACAATAGTATTTAATCTTTAAACAAAACTTTATTATTCTTGTTGCATAAGAATATTTTTGCCTAACTAAGGGTTTTCATGGAGTTATAAACATTTTCATTTGTTCCTTTTGTTATAGTTATTCCCCCCATAGTTCTTAATACTTGAGATGGAAAGAATGAAAACTATAACCATGTACAAGCAAAATAATCACCCATCTTGTTTTTTTTCTAAAGAGAAGTTACTGCAAAACACATACAAATTAAGAAAGACTAAGATTCTAAGAACTGAAAAATGATTTTGTGTTCAAGTAAGTATAAGAGAGCCTGTGAAATTTGAAAATGTAAAATTTGAAAATGTAAAAATGATTCACTATATTTAATGATTGAACGGCAACTATCTGATGTGAGGTTGGTTAAAAAGAGTGACCTCAAAATGTTTGTGTCACAGTGGAAACACATTGTGAAAGTAAAATATTTCTAATGTGGCCCCTAAAATTTTTTTGTTGAGTCTGAATATGGTTTTCCCTTTATGCCTGTGATCTGTCTCCCCGACTTTGGTCCAAGCTATTCAAGTTCATCTCCTTGTCATTCCAACACAGTGCACACAGCATTAGTATTCAAGATTCACTCTTGATGGTGACCTGAAAATTCACGGAGGACTCTCTTCATTTAGAGAAGGTTACCGTGTTTTCAACTTCCACGCTGAATTCTAATAGGAGTTTTTCCTACAAAGCAAAACTTTACATGCAAAAGCCATTCATTCTCCCCACCAGAAAAAAAAAAAAAAAAAAAAAAAAAAAAAAAAAAACATTTCAGGAATGCAAAAAGCAAGAGGGCAATAGTTGTTTTCTCCAAACTGATTTACTTTTATGGGGAGCAATCCTATCATATGGGAATTCTTTAAATTCTGATATAAAGGATACTCTATAGTCCAACTCCATAACTCATTGTATTTAGTTCATATCAGTGAAATCATACAATATTTGTCCTTTTGTGTCTAGCTTATTTCACTCAACATGCTATCCTCAAAGTTCATCCACGTTGTCACATGCATCCCAATTTCATTTCTTCTTACAGTTGAATAGCTTTCCATCGTATGTATATACCACATTTTGTTTAGCCATTCATCAGTTGGCAGGCATTTGGGTTGTAATTACTCTTATGGTAAGCAATGACATATGTTTTAAGCCAAAATATTCCAAAACATTATAAAGCATTTATTAAGCAACAAAACTTTTGCTATGTTTTCTTAGCAAACATATACCAGATTATGCATCCAGGAAATAAATAATTTACAGGAGGATGCTCTCTACTTTAGTGGTCAATGGATGAATTCAGAAATTATCAGAAGTCTTGATTTACACATTTATCTTTTGTGTTTTTTTTTTTTAAGTTTGGGACTTCAGGGCAGAGCTGCCCTCCCTGCCTCCGCTCTTAGGATCTGAAAGGAGGTAAGTGATGCTTGTCTGTTTGGCCAGAACTATAAATCCTCTGTTATTAACACAATGTGGCATTTGTGCATGGATATTCAGACTGACCATGGAAACAGGTAGAAATCCTAAAATGCATACACAAATTTAATATATGATAAAAGCAGCATTTCAACTCTGCAGATAATGATGTTTTACTTAAATGAGTGGTATTGGGACAACTGGATAGCCATGTGGATGAACAGTAAAATTGTATCCATTATTCACAATACACAACATGATAAATTTCAAGTGGCCCAGAGATTTAAACAAAAAAATGAAATCGTACAAGTAGTAGAAGTAAATTTGGCTGAAGTTTTCTATAATCTGCAATGGGAATAACTCCCCCATCTCATATTCAGACTCCAGAGGTAAAATGAAAAAAGAAAAGAAATACAAAAATTTGATCACACAAAATATAACTTTTAAATAGCCAAAACACTATAAGGAAAGTAATAAGATAAATTACTTATTTGCAACTTAAATTACAAACAAATATTTACTATCTCTACTATATTAAGCACTTCTAAAAGTAGAAAAGGGCCAATGGTCCTATGAGGATGTGCTATACAAATTAAAAGCTAAATCATAGATACCCAAGAAATGCAAATGGCTTGCAACCACACGAATAGATATCCAACTCACTCATAATAAGAGAATACGCAAATTAAAAGTATACCAAGGGAGCATTTTTTACTTATTAGTTTGGCACAAAATCAGAAAACATTTTCTGTTGGAGAAACTGTGGAAATATCTAGCAAAATTACCTAGCATTTATCTTTCGTCACAACAATCCCACTTGCTCGAATCTATCCCACAGATATACTGGCAAAAATACAAAAAGACTGATGCTTAAGATTATTCATTGCAGAAATATTTGTTAGTACAACTTAAATGTACACGAGTAGGGGGCTGGTGGAATTACAAGATATATCCACACAATTGATTACTATGTAGCTATAAAAATGAAAGAGTAATATCTTTATATATTGCCAGGGTTTGAACTCACGGAAACATTTCTCAGTGGGAAAAAAAAACAAGGTCATAAAGAGTGGGTATAGTAGGCTACAATTTACATAAAAAGGAATAATATATAAATTATAAGCATAATATTAAAAATGAAAGGAAAGAAACATTTTTAAATTTTAAATTTAAGTGAGGGAAGAATTGGGAGAAAGGAAACAGTATTGGAAGTTAAATTTCTTTAATATGTCTTCTGTTAGATTTTGAGATTATGAAAATATTTTGCATAATTAAGAAGAAAATTAAATTTTAATGCATATAGATCTTAAGAAACTTTAAGAAAACGAAACAAAGCTAACTATGTATGTACTTGGTGATGATATATCCACCCAGAGAAGAAAAATACTAAGTGACTATAAAACACAGTAAGCTGACTTTACTATCCCTAACACAACACACACTAAAAAGAATTGTAAAAACTTGAGCTATTTTTGGAAACTATACTGTTGGTGATAGTGTTTTTGCAATTCTGATGGTATTGTATTTATACTATGAAGTAAATCAAATCAGTAGCTATGTGTTTTTCTATCATAATTCATAACCTTAAAACCAGGATTCTCCGTGTACTAGTAAGATGATACAGATGTTAGAGAGTAAGGAAAACTCCTGTGATCCTGAATTTGAACTGAAAGTATAAATATGACAGATGAAATTCCTTATAATTATTCAAAGATATATAATAACTCGGCAGAATGACTGATTTCTGATCTGGGCAGGAAATAAACAACATGAACCTGGAATATCTTGTACCAGATAAAAGGAAGAGAGAAGAGACTTGTGGAGTCATCGAAAGATCTTGGGAACCAACCAAGATGACTCTCATTGACCAAAAAATGAACAGCTTGAGCATCAGTAAGAAAAACAACTGAAATGGATTGAATCACATGAAATATGTGTAGGCCATGAATTCACAGCGATTCCAAATAAAAATTTTAAAAATTGTTGGTCAATCACCAATTTTGGAAACTGGTAAGTAAAGGGAAGGAATCTTAGCTTTCCTCTACAGAGTCTATACTTGATAGCCAAATAGTGGATAAAGGAGCATGTCTATTTACCAAAGTAATTCAGCTATTAATTGAGGAAGGAACGATAAAAATTGAAATATCACCATTTGGCAACCCCTGAGGAATTAATAAATTTAGAGTATAAGCAGCTCTTAGCATCATAAAAAAAAAGAGGTAACCAGACAGTATATGTCTCCTGAAGAACTCAATACCACCTTGGAAGTAATCTTGCCAAAAAAATTGAACCTAAATATTATTAAATCTCTAGATCCAATTATCAACACAAACATGACAAAAGACAGAAGAACATTATAGAACATCAAAGGGATGCAATTATCAAAATCCAGACAGTTGGACACTTCCCTGGATGAATAACCCAATTTCTTCCACAAACAAGTTTCCTTTAGAATAAAGGATGATCCACTCCACATGTATTGTTCTGTGATCTAGCAAATCTGACTGTATAGTTTTAAAAGGTCCTTAATTAATGTCAATTCCATTATTTTCTATGTCATGATTGACAGTTACAGAGAATTCTTATCTGCTCCTTGGAAAATATTTGCTATGAATACATATATCCATAGGCACACGCACACAAATTGATGTGAAATTATGTTGAATATTTGGTTATTTTCATTTTATATAAATAAAATAAATTTTAGTTTTTAAATATATAAAATTTATTATATTTTAATAACAAAATTCATCTAAACACATAAGAATAACAATTGAAGGACATTCCCAGAAAGTTAAAGCATAAGAAAACTAGTCTCTTAGCATAAAAAATTAATCACAATGTTTTTCCAACTTAAATTAAAAACCCGAAGTCTTTGAGAGGGGTGTTTGGAAATTTTTATACTGGTAATATCTTAGGAACTGCTGAGAACAAAGAATGCAGATTAAAAGTCTCATAGAAGACTAATTCTGGATTCAGCAAAAAATGTTCAAGCAATATTCGCCATCTGATAAGTGGCATTTTATCTTGCAACTAGGATAATAGTAGTTAGTATAATATATCAAGTAATATGCTGGGTTCTTTGATGGTGAGTAAATAAAGTTCAATTTCTGTAACTTCCTATTATTTTGACATATTTATGAATTTTCCCGATCCATTCCAAACTTTTAAAAATATAAATGCTATATATACTAAAGATTTCATCATGGCTCATTTCCTCTTGTTTAAAGGCCTAAGCTCTGCATGTCAGCTATGTACCAAGCATCTGTTGCTAGGATGTATCTGTTTCCATAGCAATAGATAAACTCTTCAGAGGCATCTAGAATCCCTCTTCTTTTCTAACCCTGTACATATATCCTCCCTTCTCCAAGTTTACATTAGTGTCTAAATACATAATGGTGAAAGAATGATTTGAAGTGACAATATCTTGTATTTAATATCCATATATATATATACAGTGTTATAAGATATTTTTGTTCTTTAAACTCTGAATATTTTTCCCAAGTTGCGCGGATCTCAGAAATTCCTATAACCTGGGGGTTAATGCGGTGCCAAGTTAATAAAGATCAGAAAAATATTCTACTAATGCCCTTTTCAGAAACAGTGATTAATAGGAGATAACAACCAGGTGCAAGTTGACCTTATTTCTTTTCTTCTTTAAACAACAACACAGTTCAATGTGGAACCAAGAATGTGCTACTATTCTCTACGTGGGTTTTGGACTTTGGATTTCAAACATCACTTGAGGTCGACCCTTCCGAAGTATCTCTGGACTTTCCTAAGTTCTAAAGTCTTGGTGTGAAGAGTCACCATAGTTTTCTCTGTCTGTGTCAAGGACTGTAGATCTTACAGTTTTACTTCAGATGCTTCACAAATCAGCAGGTTCGATAATTCCACTCAACCAGCTGACAGAAATTCCTGAGGAAATAGAAAAAGCAGCTGCAGAGCTGTATCTAGACACCTTGAGTTATGCTAAAGAATCCCTGCCGAGTGAGAAACAGACTGAGAAGTTTGCCTAGCTGGAAGAAATAGAAAAAGGAAAGGGGCAGGCGGGAAACAATATAGAAATCTCCACAAATAATATTTGTGTCGGCTCTTGGGAACAAACGTTTGTTTTGCAAACAGATTGACACTGGTTTCTTTGCATAACATGATACCTTCTGAGGATGATATCATCTCTTTCTGTGACATGACATTATTCAACTGCAGGCTTGCTCCTTCTGTGAAAGACACTTTCCTGCTTCCCTAAACATCCGTCTTCCCCGGAGGAAGGAAACACAAAGTTCTTAAACAATGTACCCTTGCACACAAATTGTCTATGATAAAAATGCCCATCAAAGCTATTAACAATTTCTTCTTCTATTACATTTCCAAGCAATATATGTTTTGTAATATGTCTCAGGAGAAAAGAAATTTTTTAACAGTTTAAAATTATCACCCTATATAACTTATCTTAAAAGATCCATTTAAAAATACAAAATTAGATTTTAGTCCATTTATATAACCACACTTAAGAAAGAACATGAGAAGAATGTGAAGCAGTGTGTTAGCAGAGATTTTGTAATCTTCTGGCTTTGCTTATCTATTTCCTTAACAAACGTTATATTATTTAAATTTACTGCTAAATTTGTTATTATTTTATTGTTCACTAATTTCCCCCAAATTTTGATTGGGCATATTAGAAATAACATCCTCTCCAAATTACAGCTCTGCCTTTTGAAGATTCTTAATGGAGAAAAGATTAGGAGGTGACTTCTGTGTCCCCGTGGAATGGCGATGTGCTGCTCCTGTTCTGAAACAGCTGGTGATGGTTTGTGCCAGCATTTGGCATCCAGACGATGTCTCATGTCAGGTCCATTTCTGTTTGTGCTCATTAGGAGAAAACAGCAGAGGATAATTTTCAACACTGATTATATTCCTCACTATGAATTCAATTAGGCGGAAAAAAAAGAATGATCTCAAATAAACCTCCATTTCAATCAATGTTCCTGATGGTTTCCTTCTTTAATAATTTTTATATAAAATATAGAAAGAGAAAATGATGATATGGAAATTCTGAATTCAAATTATTTTCCCAAATTCAAGGTGTCGTTCATTCACTGAATAAAATTGTCACCCTTGACAAGGCCCTTAGGGTGTCAGAGATGAGAAAGACATGGTATCTGCCTTCAAGAGCTTTGGTTAGTGTTTAATTAGGCTATAGTAATTAGTATAATGTATATATAAAATAACAACTAATGATGACTATAATGAATATAAGATTTTCCTAACGTTTGTTATAATAAGATAAGTGTTACAAGTATAATAAAAAGAAAAATATAAAAAAGAGTTACCACTATAGAGGTCGTTTAGAAGTGGTCTCATAAAGCTTTAAAATGTTCATTCTTACCTCTTAGAAATTTTCTTACTGAAATTATAAGAATTTTAAGCAAAGATGTAAGTACAACAACAGGAATTGGTTAAAATAATGATGAAATATCCATACAATGGAATGTAGTCAGCCTTATGTCATAAATATAGAAGTATGTTTAGCAGCATAGAAATGTAGTTACAAAAACATTAAGTGAATAAAAGACTGAATCCCAGATGTCAAAATGATAAGAATAATTATCTCTGGTGGAGGTATTAAGGGTGACTTTTCTTTCCTTGTTTTGCTTATTTTCTGTTTTTTTCTATAATTAACACATGTAAAATGTTCAAAGTATGTAAAAATGGTTTTTGCTAATAGTGCTACAAGATTGGAAGAAAGGAGAAATTCTAGATGTGTTAGGAAGTTTAAAGGTGGGAAATTGCTACAATATAAATCTGATCAATCAAAGAAGGAATTCCTCCCTGGAAGTCTTGAGTTGCTCAGAACAAGACATGCTCAGAACAAGATTCCCCATGTTACTAGAAACTTCCACCTCGATCTGATTTGCAAGATATCAAAATGGACCCCATGCTTTAAAAATCACGAAACCACATCTGGAGGCTACGTAGTAAAAGAATAATAGAGGCATTTGCAGAACATTCCATCATAACCACAACACAAACTGCCTGTGTTTTGCCATGAGTTTGATGAGAACTGGCCGACACTGAAGCTATTCACCAACATATGCTTACAAATAAACCATGTTTGGAAGGCAAGGTGGGGTGTGGTTATGCATGTATTTGCAAATACACATTCACATCTCAGTTCAAAGGAGCAAAATTTTATGAGTATGAATCCATTTAAATATCAGTATTACACTTTTATCAGTGATTTGTCTTAGAAGGAACTTTAACAAAATGCCCTCCTTTTTACGTTTGAGAATAACATAGTTATCCACTCCCAAAATATACCTCTGTGTTTTTGAAACAAGCCTGACACTTGCTAAATAAGAACTGAATATATATTTGATGAATATGAATGATTGAAGTGCCAACTCCATATGACTTCTACCCCAAGCAAAAGTGTTTTTTTCTGCCCTCAAATATTTATAACACTGTATGGGTGTTTGTCATAGGTTACTGAAAACATACTGCGTGAAACTATTAATTTGTACCTAGATAGGCTCCTCCACTAAATCTAAGGTTTCATGAGCAGGGAAAGTATGAATAATTATTGTTTTAATCCTGAAGTTTACTTAGGAATTTCTCTTCAAGAAAAAAAAAAGCAGTTCTAAGTGAGATAGACCAAAAAGAAAATAAACAAAAGCAATCAAAGTCAAGAGGTAATTTTTTAAAAATGTAAGAATGTGGAAAGCATGGGAAAAATACAAATTAATGTAACCTATGGACTATAGTTAACAGCAATACTATAATATTCTTGTATCAATGCCAACGATGTACTTTGTTATAATAGGGAGGTACGGAAAAATATATACCAAATGTATGCTATAGACCATATTTAGCGGTAAGAGTCTGATGATACTATCTCATAATCTGTAACAAATGTTCCACAACAATAGAGTGTGTTGGTGGAGGGATGTTGTATGGGAATTCCACACATGTGCATGATTGTTTTGTAAGTTCACAACTTCTCTAATAAAAACATATTAAAAATTTTTAATGTAATTAATGTTTCTGGGAGTTTTTCCCCAAAATCGTATTCAATGTGCATTATCACAAATGTATTGGAAGAAAATATAAAATATTTATTAAATATGTGCATAAAGAGAAACTAGATTGAATTGTGAATAAGTTGAATAACTCAATCCATATAAAAAAAGAATTTTTTAGTCTGCAAAATTTGCAAAAATCTAACATGACAGAGTCTAATTGGGATAATTTTATGGGATTACACTCATACATATATAGAACAGTTACATAAGTCAAGTTCTGAGTGATTCTGACTTCCAGTAGCTTATATAAAACCAACTTAGCTGATTTGTTCTACATTACAATAAACATATGCCAAAAACAAGTTGTGAATGATCAAAATTCTGATTTAATCCTAGTATAAAAGTATCATTTCTAGAACCTCATGTACTGTGTACTGATGAGAACAGCCCTACGTTAGCATCTTCAGCTCTGTGGGCCTCACTTAAAAGGAACATGGCAAGCTGGAGAGCAAGCAGACTGGTGATGGCTCTGGACCCAAGTCACACAGTTCTTGAATGAGCTCAAAGCATTTAATCTGGACAGGAAAAGATCAAGGATTGTTTCTGGCTGCCTTCAGTTACTACAGGGATTGTCTTGAAAGATTTGTTCTGTGTGGGCTTGAAAGATAAAAGAGTGACCAATGAGTCTGTAGTTGTCTGATGCTGGCTCGCTGGAACCCTTGGGGTTCTTTGGCTCATCACACATGACAGTTTGAGTCATTTTCTGGCTCCTTCTAACTGCTGGCTTCTCCTTCTCCTGCTCAGTTGTTTGTGCCTCTGACTAGACTTCCTCTCCTTATAAAGATTTCAGCCATATGGATCAAGCCCACCCTGATTCAATTTGGCCTCATCTAAATAGGATCTGCAAAGAGTCCACACCTTAGCTAATAACTAACTAACCCATTTCTGGTATTTTGCATTGGCAGCCTTTAGCAAACTAAGACAGTGGTGTATGGGAATCCTGTATTTTATGCATGATTGTTCTGTGAACCCACAACTTCTCTAATTAAAAATAAATAAAACCAGGCAGCTGGCAGTTGCAGAATCTGGATTCAATCCCAGGTAGTCTTGCTCTCGAATCCTGGCTGTGAACTACAATGCTATCCGGCCTCAAAATCAGATTAAAACTCTCTATAGCATACATTTGGTATATATTTTTCCATACCTCCCTATTAAAACAAAGTACATCTTTGGCATTGATACAAGAATATTATAGTATTGCTGTTAACTATAGTCCATAGGTTACATTAATTTGTATTTTTCCCATGCTTCCCACATTCTTACATTAACAGAAATTTAAGATGGGCATTTGGCTAACACAATAAGAGAAAGAGTAAGACGTAGATACGTCAAAGAACATTATGGAAAGAGCATGGGTTTCAAAGTAAGATATGTCTGGTTTAAAATCCTAACTCAGATCAGTGAATGTGTTTGAATCCTCTCATTTCTCTCAACTTCAGTTTTCTTAATTCTGATTTAGGATAACATTTAACTCATATAATACACCTAGCTTACTGTCAGCGACATAGTTTATTCTTAGGAATAAATATAAGCACTGAACTATAAAACTCTTAGAGAAGAACATTGGGAAACATCTTCAGGGACTTGTGTTTGGCAATGGTTTCTTAGACATTACACCAAAGGCACAAGTAGCAAACGAAAAGATAGATCACTGGGACTTCATCAACATTACAAACTTTTGTGCATCAAGGAACCTCATCATGAAAGCAAAAAGACAATCTTCAATGGAAGCAGATATTTGGAAACTACATATCAGATAAGGGTTTAATATCCAAAATATATAAAGAAATCTATAGCTCAACGACAAAAAGATGAACAACCCAATTAAAACATGGGCAAAAGATTTGAATAGACACTTCTTCAAGAATATATACAAATGATGAATACTCACATGAAAAGATGCTCAATATCACTAGCCATTAGGAAAATGCCAATCAAAAACCCAATGAGAAATCATTTCACCGCCATGAGACTGCCACTGTTTAAAAAATGGAAAATAACAAGTTATTGCTGGAGAAGAAATTGGTGGGAAGGTAAAGTGGTGTAGCCACTGTAGAAAACAGTTTGGTGGTTCCTCAGAAGGTTAAGTAGAGAAGTACTATATGATGTGGCAATACCACTTCTAGATATATACCCAGAGGAGGTGGAAGCAGGGACTCAAACAGATATTTGCACATCAGTGTTCACAGCAGCATTAGCCACACGTGTCAAAAGAAGGAAGCAACGCAAGTGTCGATTAACAGATGAATGAGTAAACAAAATGTGGTGTATACATACAACGGAATACTATTCAGCTGTAAAATGGAATGAACCTTGCAACAACATGAACCTTGAAGACATCTGTTGAGTGAAAAAAGCCAAAAGGACAAATATTGCATGGTCTCACTGATAGGAAATAATTGGAATATACAAATTCATAAAGTCAGAAACTAGACTCCAGATGGCCAGGGTTGGGGTGGGGGGGAAGGGAATGGGGAGTTAGGTAATGCTTAATTGATAGAGAGTTTCTGTTTGCAGTAATGGAGAAGTTTTGGAAACGGATGGTGGTGATGGCAGCACAACCATGTGAATGTAGTTGACACCACTGAATTGTATACTTGAAAGGTTTACAGTGGGAAATTTTAGGTTGTGTATATGTTACCAAAATAAATTTTTTTAAAAGGGAACATTGTTTAAAAAAGTTTTTTTAATTAAGAAAATATTAAAAAGTAGGGTTAATCTAGAGAAGAAATGGAAGCTTGGGGTAGGAATTGGTGCAGAACAGTTAATACTGAAGTAATAACTATTACTATTTTGAATTTTATGACAGAAAAATGAATTCTTTGGGTACCTCTGCCAAAATATTAAGTCAGTTACAAAGAGATAAAGATCAGGCTGGCTTTCTCTTCAGAGCCACATTCAATTCTGAGAACAATGAAGCAAAGATTTCTCAACCTTGGCACTGTTTACATTTAGGGGCTAATAGTTCTTTGTTGTGAAGGGCTGCCCTGTACTTCTGTCTACTAGATGCCAAAAGCACACTGTCCTGAGATATGACAACCAAAAATATCTCCAGATCTCTGTGAAAAACATTGGGAAACATGGTGAAGAGTGGGTCTAAAATTGCCCTCGAGTTGAGAACCACTGAGCTAAAATAACAAAGTGCAGAGGGAAAGCATGATCCAAAAGTATCAGGGTTGGCACACAATTTTTTAAAAATGAATTAAACCTAGGAAGCCCTTCTTGAATAGCTTGAGTCATTCTTAAAAACAGATCTCAAGAGAATCCGAGTGACCAAATGAAAAGGGGCATGTCATAGCAAAATATCTGGTGATTTATGAACATCAACTCCATTCTAATAATAAAGAATACATCTAAGCCATGGGATATACAGCCACAGAAGATAAAAGCTATAAATTGTGAGGATCTAGCACAACGCTTTCAACAAATAAAAACTGTGAGATAAAGCAAGTTGACGAATCATTGTAATTTCCTTAGATTTCTTAAAGAAAATCCAATAGCTACTGCTTGTTGTGGATAAATCAAGTATGAAAGGGGTGCCAAAAATTAGATTGAAACAACAAATTTATTAAAACAGAAGAAATAAAATCTATTAGAGGAAGAAGGTGAGAGTTCTGGAACTGTGCTGATTTTCTCATCTTTCAACGTGGGACGCTGAACTGCCTACAGTGGTCAGACAGAGAGACAAAGGTTAAGTGTTATAAAGATGTCCACTAAAAGAAGGAAACACACTATGAACCTGCGAAACACAGAAGGAAGTGTTAGTGCTTAATCGGGACTGAGTTTCTCTTTCAGGGGATAGAAAAGTTTTGGTTATGGATCGTGGTGATGGCTGCACAAAATTGTGAATGTGATTAACACCACTGAATTGTAAAATTGAAAGTGGATACAATGGGAAGTTTTAGGTGTTGTGTATGTTACCAGAAAGAAATTAAAACACACACACATAGATCTGTACAACACAGGGTGAAGCCTAATGTAAACCATGGATCACAGTTAGTATATTATAATACGATTTCCGCAATTGTGACAAAGGTACCACAATAATGCAAAATGTTAACAACAGGGAAAACTGTGGGTAGGGGCGGGGTATGGGAACTCTGTACTTTCTGCATGATTTTTCTGTACGCCTACAGCTGCTTTAATTAAAAGAAAACACCAGAATGTATGAAAACAATTGCTCCCAGAGAGATCTCTCTATATTAGAATCTGCATGTGCACAGGAGTTACACAGTGTTATTTAATAGATTCTGTAGATCAGGAAGTGAAGATTTGGTTCTGCATCTCCAAATGGGTGTTTTCCTCTCCTAGGTGAGGGGTCAGCCAACTCTCTGCAAAAGGCCAGACAGGGAATTCTTTGGTCTTTGTGGGCCACAGGGTCCCTATGACAGCCATTCAGCTCTGCTGCTGTAGCAAGAAAGCACCCATAGACAACTCGTAAACAAATGACAGTGGCTGTAACACTGAAATTTGAATTTCATGTAATTTTCATGCGTCACAATGAAAATTTAAAAAATTTCTTTTCACCATTTAAAAATATAAAAAACATTCTTAGCTGGCAAACTGCACAAAAACAGCCTTTGGGCTATAGTTTGCCAACCCCTGTTCTAGGTAGTGCAAGTTTAAGTGGAAATATACTGGAATAGGGTCCTGTTGTCTAAGCAAATGCCACTGGGACCCATGTGAGCCCAGAGCAGAAGTTACGCAATAGCGGATTCTGAGAACTCTCTCCGCATGTCCTTTCCTGATGAAATGTACTTGATTATTTTATCAGCTATAATTCTATACTTAGAAGTCATTCTTTAAAAAAAAGAAAGCTAAACTTTTAAGGGAAAAAAATATGCATTAGGCTACATAGCTATCTATCACTGTGAAATTGTAAAAATGATTCTCTCCTGATAACTACACCCAGAGAATGGAAGTTTTAATGGGGTGGAAGAGAGGAGGAACGGCCCCTTTGAGTTGACAGATTACTGCTAAGAAAGGCTGTGTGGGCTTTGGAGACAGGGACACTGCTCACCCAGGGTCAGGGGGAGCTAGGGGTAAGATAGAGCTCTTAGGAAGGATGTGGCTGGGGGAAGGAAGAAGACAGCGGAAAAGAAACCCCACTTAATGAATTCGTTCAGAATGCATCCTCCTTTTCCCACTGAGATTAAAACTGAGTAAAGCTTGGCGTTTGAAGGAAGCAGAGGGGAAATGCAAGAATCATTTCCATTTTTTTCATCAGATTGTTGGCCGAGAGTTACTCAGATGTCTTTTACTAAGAGGACAAAACAGGACATTATGAGTTGATGACAATGTGGAGCTGTGAAGCATGCCTTATATGGAAGATAAGATTTCCTAACGGAAATATTGAGAGCTGAGAAAATGTTCTATTTTGTATAAATTTGGGGAAGAATGGGTTAAGGGAAATTAAAGAGGTTTATTTTCTGTGGGACTATTCAGAGTCCTAAATATTCTAATATGACTTGCTAACCTCCAAGGAGAGATGGAAAATGCATCATTTCCCAAATCCATTTGAAAACAAGATCTGTGTGTGTGTGCGTGTGTGAGTATGTGTGTGTGTGCTGTGTAACATCTCAGGATAAATCCCACAAAACATATTTTGGAAATGCTACTTTAATTATAACTTTCTTATGAGATTCTTTTTCTAAGACAGCAAATATCACCAGACCCACCCAAACAAGATAGAGAAACAAATGTTAAAATCTGCATTTATACACTTATATGCATTTTTCACATAAACAACACTTTCTCAAAAGCAACATTCCCAACTTCCAATGAAGTTTTATGTTCTAAAAATTTGTATTACTCTTTATAACTAAAATAGAAACTAAACAACATGGTAGCTAAGCTCCCAGACAAGCTTACTGTTTTTTAATAAAGCTGAAAAAAATTACTGATGATGGAGTAAAACTTAAAACAAACATTACTGTTACAACAATGGTTATTGAAGAATTAGTTAAAAGAGGTATAAAATTATATGAAAATTCTGAAGGAACTTATGTGGACTGCCACAAGCCTAAGGTATTTGCTTTGTTTTGTTTTGATAATTTTATTTTCCTTCAAATTACATATATACATACGTAATGAGAAAATGGAAGAAGAAGGATATGAAGCCATCAGGAATTATAAATAATAGCTGTTTATGTTTACATAAAGCTAGGGTTTTGTTGTGGGTTTTTTTTTGCCTACCTACATATACATATTAAAAAAGTATTCTGCCTTAACAGTACTCCTTTTATGTCTTTTAATTGTAAATATTACATATATGGAAAATATTCATGGAACAAATATTCAGCTCAATGAATTATCACAAAACAAAGATCCAGGTAAAGATATTAATACTGAAAACAAATCAGAAGGTCCCCTGAGCCACCTCACAACTAACCCTTACTCCTCATCAAAGTCAATCCTGACTTCTAAGACAATGCTATCACAGTTGTCGAAATTTATGAAAAAAGAAAACTACTGCATAGCTTCTTCTGGTAATGGCTTTTTACATCCCATATTATATTTATGAGATGTATCCATATAATTGTGTCTACCTCAAATTCATTTATCTTTATTGACAAATAGTGAACCACCATAAGAATATAGCACTTAGCCAAGTTTTTCTACTTTTGTTTTTAGGTTTTGGCTTTTATGTGTTCAGGCCTGGTTGGTACCTAACCTAGTTGGAATTGCTGAGTCATATGGACTAATTACATTCAAATTTGATAGCTAACTAGAAGGAGTTTTCCAAAGCTCTTGTTGCAATTGACATTTCTGCCTGAGTTTCCATTATTTCGTATCCTTGTCAATACTTGGTATTGTCTGTTGGTTCAATTTAGACTTTCTAATATAAGTAAGATATACCATTACGATTTTTACTTTTTTAAAAAAGCAAATCAATTTTATTGATACATATTAATAAAGCATACAATTTATCCAAAGTGTACAATCAATGGTATTTGGCAAAATCACATAGCTGTGCATTCATCACTTCAATCATTACTAGAGCATTTTCATTTTCTCAATAATAATAATAATAAACAAAGAATGGACAAACAAGCAAGAAAATTCCTCACCTCTCATTCTCTCTGCTTCCGCCGCTGTACATAGCTGCTATTTCTGGCTATTCTTGCACAATTATTTATTTATTTGTTAAGCAGCTTTGTTGACATATATTCATATACTCTATGATCCAAAGTGTATAATCAGTGGTTTTTAGTATAATTACAATGTCGTGCATTCATCACCACAAAAAATTTCAGAACAATTTCATTACTCCAAAAAGAAAAACTCCACACCCCTCAGCATTCCTTTCCCAGCTGTACATAACCACTAATCTAATTTCATCTTTATAAATTGATTTAAATTTACATTTTATGTAAGTGGAATCATACAATATATAGTACTTTGTGTCTGGTTTCTTTCACTTAGCATAATGGATTTTTTGGTCTGATATTAATATCTTATAGTATTAACATACATTTGTTCAGCTTCAACAAAAACGGCCTTACATATGCAATTTTACCCATATTCATATTTCACATGTGGTTTTACTATGTTATACAGTTCCATGTCACATTTTTTAGCTTTCCTTTTAGTAATATACATGACCTTAGACTTTCCCTTTAAACCACTTTCATATCCACATAATAGTACTACTAGTTACAAACATTATATTGGGCTTTCATCTTTTCTACTCATTTCCAAAAATTAACACACATCCTTTTTACCTATTGTTACACAATGATTTTTTAAGTAAATAAACTACATAAAAAGAAATTTTAGGATTACAGAAAAATTGAGAAGAAAGTACAGAGTTTTCATATATCCTCCCCAAAGTTTCCTCTTTCATTAGAGTCTTGCATTAGTGTGATCCATTTGTTACACTTGAGACCTGATATTGATACATTATTAGTAAATAAAGTCCATACTTTATTAGTGAAAGCTAAGTCCACATGTCAGCTTGGCTAGGTTATAGTGTCCAGGTGTTTGGTCAAGCAAGCAGTGGTCTGATTGTTACTGTGAGGATGTTTCATGGATTTAAATCATCAGCAAGTCGATTGTGTCTATGGCAGGTGACATCTACAATCAGCTAAGGAGATTGTCTTCAACAATGAGTGCAGTGTCATCCAATCAGTTGAAGGCCTTAAAAGGAGAAGTGATGATTTCAGCAGTCAGAAAGAATTTCCATGGTCAGCAACGAGCTTTTCCTGGGGGAATTCATTGAAAACCTTCATTGGAGTTCCCAGCTTACAGCCTGTCCTAAGGAATTCAGATTTGCCCGTCCCCACAGTCACATGAGACAAGTCCTATAATAAGCTTTGTGTTATTTACTTTATATTTGTTAAAATATATAATAATCTCATATTATTTGGGAAACCAAGATATTCATATAACTCGCTTTATTGCAGTGGTCTGGTACTGAACCCACAATATCTCCGAGGTTTACCTGTATGTCAGAGTACTGATGAAGGTCTCATTTGCAGAACACGTATGCATCGTTAGAGCCATACCCGTAGCCAGCATAAATATCACAAAAGGGGCACAGCAGAGACAAAGGAACAAAAGTATGTGATCTACGTGAAGACAGAAATTCAGAGGTCGGGCCCTTTGCACTCACTGCAAGCCGCTGCCCACCTTCACGGACCATCCCTTGAGCTGCATGCTTTAAGCTTTAGGCACTTGAATCTCACTCCTCCCGGAAGCATCACAGACTCATTGATCATGGTGGGCAGCAATAGCCTCTGCAGCTGGCTGCTAAAGAAGTTATCAAGGTGATTGATGGCCTCTCTGTGGCAGTGAAGTAACTACGCCAGATGTTGCTCATTAGCTTACCACCTGCAGAGAACTTGAATGTGCCACCGCCCTGCTCCAAGGAGCTCTGGGAGAGTTTAGTGTTAAGGCAGAGGCAACTGTCAATAAGTTTTGCTTGGCTGAGCTCCTTAATGCTGGACTCTCTCTTTTTGCAATATTCTGGGCACCGATTAAGTAGATCCAAAAAGTTCATAATGACATCTGCCCAATATAACACCTGAAGAAACCAGTGCACAGAAAGTCAATGGCTTATGCACAGCATGATAGTTGGACTCATGTGTCAACATGGTCAGGTAATTAACGGTGCCCAGCACTGACCTAAATGTTACCGTGAGGACATTTTGTGGATGTAAATCACCAGTACATCGATTGCATCTATGGCTGATGACATCTACAATCTACTGAGGAGATTGCCTTCAGCAATGAGAGGCATCTCATCCAATCGGTTGACAGCCTTTAAATGGAGAAATGATTTCAGCAGTCAGAAGAAAGAACTCCCATCTCTAACTCAGCCAGCCAGGTCTCCTGGGAAATTCATTGAAAACCTTCATTGGAGCTCCCAGCTTGCAGCCTGCTCTACAGAATTTGGACTCATGCATCCCCACAGCCGCGTGAAACAATTTTATAAAATCTTATAATATGTACAGATCTCTCCTGCCAGTTCTGTTTCCCTAGAGAACTCCAACTAATACACACGGTGGCACAGAACGTAACTGGATTTGAATTCAGGGAATCTGGCTCCACAGTCGGTGCTCCTAACAACCACACTTTGAGTCGTTAATTCATTTCCTCAAGGTGAAATGAAAATAGCACAATTCAAAAGAATGGCTATTTTGGATTTATATTAACAGTTTTAGTGTATGGCCTGTTAATATACAGGTAATAAACCTCTGCAGTTTGGCACTAAAGGTGGATAATGACCTTTTCCAACTTCTCAGGGCTCTGGCTCTTCCTTGCATAACAAAATAAACTGAGGCAAACTAGTTTACCTACAAGTTGAATATGTTAGGATCACGTAATGATAATGGTGATGCGTGTAGTTACAGTTTGTACAGCATTTTAAATAGTTTCAGTGTTTTAACATGGTACTCATAATATAAATACAATTTGTTAGATGGTTTTATCTGGGTAAGACAAGTAAAGAATTTTAGTTGCCAGAATTGATTATTCATAAAATTAGAGCTTGACTAGGCTACATTATTTCAGAAACTCAATTTCCTTATACTCTTTTAACTATAAAAAATTCACATCCATACTAAGCAAATCACAAATCACTTAAAATAATGCCATTAGGATGAATATTATTTTTGGTTTATTATGTATTATATAAGAATTTGATTATTGAATATAATTATGTAAAGTTTTATAGAAAAGGAGAATTACTGTACAATTTCCTTAAACTATATAATTACACTGTAAGATATATATATATGGATTAACAAAACTAAATCTGGTCAACTTTTTTGACGCCTGTATTTCTAGAAACCAGAAAACTTCACATGGCATTATCTTTCAAACTAAAGCAGATTTAATTATATTTTAATTGTAATCACATACTCAAAAACTAATAAAATATTACATAAACATTGGTGGAGCTTCATAAAATTCCAACAGCACAGTTGGTTACAGATGATGCTATTCTGATAAGGTTCTCACCTTCTCCAATCTGTTAATCATGGATATGATTTAACACTATAAATTAAAATTTAAAGGAAATAGGAAAAGTTATTTTGCTGTGTTTTCTGGGAGGTTATTTTATTCTTTTAGACTCCAATTGTAGAATTGCGACAATCAGCCATGATTTATGGTGAACTATAATGCTTGCTTCTGGTTCTCTTTATTTATTTATTTTTAATTTCTTTTTCCCCCTTTCATCCTCCCATATCAACCTTAATATCATCTCACATTCACCCCGCTCATCATGTCATTATAAGCCACAATTTTCATTCGAAATATTTTTCATCCATGCTGCCCCTCCTTTTCACTGCTGCGTAGTATTTCATCACTCACAATACCACATTTTCCTCATCAGTTCCTACTGGTGGATTTCATGTTGTTTCTCACTCTTTGATTTTGCTAACAATGTTGGGCATCCTCTTTGTGTATCTATAGAATGATTTTTCTTAAGAGTATGTCTCAAGGAATAGAGTTGATGAGTCAAGAAACACAAATTCATTACAAATTTTTCTTTATCTGAAAATTTTCTGGGATTTTTCTTTATCTCAAAATTTTCTTGGGATTTTTCTTTATCTGAAAATTTTCTTCACTAATGAGCTTGAGCAAACTTTACATCCATTGGGGCATTCAAGTTCCTTTCCAGTGAATTGTTTACTTATCCCTTCCTTCACTAGTCGTTTGCCTGTCTTATTCTTTCTGAATCGAAGGAGTTTCCCAGATATTCAAGATTTTAATCATTTTTAGTTGCATATTGTGCCAGAATCATATCCAAGGCTGCCTGTTGATTTTGTTCATGATGCCATTTGGATAACAGAAATCTTTAATTCTGTTCTATTTGTATCTCTCACATTTTACTGCTATGCTTTGTTCTTTTTATTTTTTAATGTTTGAGGTCGATTATACATAAAATGCACAAATCTTAAGTGGACCATTTGATGAATGTTTATATATGTATGAACCCTTGTACAGACCACCCAGATAAATACATAGACTGTTTCTAGAATCCAAGAAAGTTCCTTTTTACCTTTTCCCAGCCGAAATCCATACCTCCCAGGGAAAGCAACTATTCTACAACCACAGATGATGCTGGTTTGTTCTTCAACTTCATACAAATGGAATAGTACAGTATGTACTCTTTTGTGTCCAGCCTTATCCACTCATCATTATGACTGTGAGATTCATCTGTTATTGGGTGTAGTAGTTATCCTATTTTACATCTATGTGATTTTCCACTGAATGAACCTATCACAGTGTAACCATCCATTCTACTGTTGATGGACTCAGGTTGTTTCCAATTTGAGACTTTTATGAATAAGCTGTTACATTTTGTACAAAGACTTTTACAAACACCTTTTGTACATATGTCTTTAGGTGGGCATATACATTTCTTTCTCGTATATGTTTTTATCTGACTGGTATATATATATATGCCTGTGTGTAGAGATGTGTATGTGTGTGTGTGTGTGTGTGTTTATTTCTGGGTCTTCTGGTGTGTATATATTTAGTATTCATAGATATTATAAAACCAGTTCCCAAAGTGATTGTCCCAATTTATATGCCAAAGAGCAATACATGAGAACTCTAATTGCTCAATATCCTTGCCAATAGTTGATATTGTTGGTCTTTTTAATTACAGTCATTTTCATGAATGTGTAGCAGAGTCACATTGCGTTTGTTCTTTTTTATCTCTCTCAATATTTAACCTAATTTCCTTGGCTTCTTTATCAATTGTTAGAGGAGAGCATGCCCTGGGGTACCACAGTAATAAAGGCATTCCTACAGAGTACCAGTGTGGGCAAGTCCATTTCTTGTTCCAAGACAAGATATTACTATTTAACAAGACTATTTTCTAATCACAGATATTAACTTTAATCAACTTTATTTTTATTATATTTTAATTTGTTATTTGTTGAATTATATCACTAGATTTCCCAGTGTTCAGTTTGTGTTATGTAACTAGAAAAAAAAATCCAGTTTCTTATGCTGTGAACATGCTGCTCAAGGCTTTTTGCTTAAAAATCGGTTTTCTTAGAATTTTCTATTAGTATCCATATGCTAGTGGGATTGTTCGTTTCATTTTATATGCTATATTTGAGAGGGGCTTCTATTTCAAGGTAATGTTTGCTTCATAAAAGGAATTGAAGTTTTTCTGTTTCATTTCTCCAGAACTGGTCAAAATCATTGACTAGATCTGGTTCAATGCATGGTATAATTCTTTTTACATTCTCTGGTATAACGTTTTTTTATTCAGGATCTCTTTGACAGCAAACCCTATTTCTCCATGGCAAATGGCTTATTTAAGCTTTCCTAGAGGCAATGTAGTAAACAGGCTGACAGCCGGAACTCTGGTACCCGATGCCCCAGGTTAGACTCTTGGATCCATCCCTTACTGAGAGCGCTAAGGCAAATTACTTACCCTTCTGCACCTCCAGGTTTTCTGCATATGAAGAGTGAGAATGATAAAAAAAATAATAATAATACTTCCCTCTTAGGGTTGTTATGGAGATTAAAAGAATTAAGTTATGCAAGTTCTCAGAAGGGTGCTTATCCTGAGTCTACAGCTTATAGTGCTATAATTTCATCTCTTTGCGGACAATTTGGGCAATTTACATTCTTGTGGAAAATGTACTTCATCAAATTCATCAAATTGAATTGCATAATATGGACAGAGCCATCTCTTTTGCATCTTTAAACTCCTTTTGTATCTTTTGTTGTTTTCCCAATTATCACTTTCATTGTTTATCAGCATATTCTCCTTCCTTTTCCTGGAAGTTTGCTAACACTTTTTAACAAAGTTATGGTCTCTTACTTTCCCCCAAAGAATCAGCACTAGATTTATTCATTAGTTCTAATGAGTTTCAGTTACTAATTCATTATTTTCTGCTTTTACCTTTATTCATTCCTTCCTTCTGTTTTCTTTAGGCTTATTTTAGTTTTTCTAAGTTCTTGAATTGGATGCTTAATTCTTTTCATTTCTTTTTTTCTTGATTTTTTTTTTAGATACAGTTATTTTATTCCTCCGAATGCTGATTTATCTGTATGCCAGAAGAGCAGATATGTAGCCTTTTCATTATTATTTTACAGATATTTTACAATTATGGTATAGATTTTTTCTTTCACCAAATGATTCTTTAAGAGAGGATTTTAGCTATTGATTTTGTTTTTCCATTGTTATTTCAATTCTCTGCTAATTGCTGTTTTCCTTATTAACCAGTTACCTTATAAATTGTTATTGAATTTTGATCAGAAAAGTCTGTATTTTTTAATTTATGGAATTTATTCCGTTTTTGTTAATATGCTGTCAGTTTTTATTAAAGCTCCTTGAGCACTTGAAAAGAGCAGGTAATATTACCTGTTTTCTAAGCATAGCAATCCATATTGTTACATAGGTTTTTTTATGATTTATTTTGTTTATTTATTCCGCCTCCCCCGCCTTGTTATTTTTGCGCTCGCTGCCTTGCTCTCTGTGTCCATTCACTGTGTGCCCTCTGTGTCTACTTGTCTTCTCTTCTCATCTTCTCTTTAGGAGGCACCGGAAACCCATTCTGGGACCTCCCATGTGGGAGAGAGGCACTCATCGCTTGAGCCACCTCAGCTCCCTGGTTCGTTGTGTCTATCATTGTCTCTCCTCTTTGTCTCTTTTTGTTGTGCCAGCTCTGCCCGGGCCAGCTCTCCACGCCAGGCAGCTTGCTTTCACCAGGAGGCCCCCGGGAAAGAAACCCAGGACCTCCCATATGGTAGATGGAAGCCCAATCGCTTGAGCCACATCCACTTCCCTTACATAGGTTTTCAAACCTTCTAACCGTGCATGATCTGTCATGGTTAGAGAATGGTGAACTAAAGCCTATCATTTATCTTTCATCTGTATTTCTTGTGATTTTGCCTAATGAATATTGATATTTTATTATTTTGTGCATAGATATTTATAGGTCATCCTAGTTTATCCCATTTAATCCATTATCTAAATTCACTTTTGACTGAAGTTAAGATAATGATACATTATTTTTTATTTGCATTTTTGTTATGCCTTCTCCTATCCTTTTGGTTTCCAAATATCAAAATTATTTTTTAAAAGTGTATGTCATGCAGCAATTAGTTATGTTTCACTTTGTAAATTCAATCTGGTTTTTTTTTTCTTTTGGGGGGATCATTTAGCCCATTCATATTTTTGATATATGATTTTGGTCTTATCTCTGTCACCATTTATTCTGTTATGCTTTAAATTGTACTGGTTTCTTTTTCACCATACGGTCTGCATTATTTGTTTTATTTTTATTTGGATATGTTTATTCAAATAATTAGGCATTGATATTTCTGTTTGAGTGGCTCCTTTTATATCTCTACCTCTATATAATACCTTAATGCTTTATGTTTTCACAGTGTCTGTTACTCCACAGTATGGTCAAGATAGAATCAATATCTTTCCCCTTCTTTTCTTTTCCTATCTTATTTCTCTACTGCCCAATTTTTTAAGAACTTAGTATTTTCTCAGTGATATAGCTTATTACTTGATTCATCAGCTTTAAAACATATTTTAACAAGTAGCATTAAAAGATGAATAAATCAATGCATTTTCACTATTCCGAACTTCTCTGCCTCTTCCCCTCTAGTTTTTTATTGCTATATCATTTCTACATTTCAATATTTGTGACGTTTACATTTTGTTCCTTAACCAGAATCCACACAACATTTGTCATAGCCTTTGTCCTACTGTGAAGTGAATTATTGTTCACTACAAAGCCGTTTGCTGTTGTTTCTCCATTCATCTCTTGGTTGGCTTAACTTTCTCAGGAAGTTTCTTCAGGAGGGACTAATGAGTTCCCAGAGATCTTATCTATTTGAAATTTTGTTTCAATCTTCTTTTTATTTGGATAAGAGCATGCTGGATATGCAAATATTCACTCCTGCTGTTTTGGGGTGTCTTCTCTTAATTTCCTCCCAATCCTGATGGACCCACACTGCATTTGACAGCCCGTCTTCCTACGTGCACTCTTGGGGTTACAGATGTCTCCTAATTATATAGAAGATGGAGTTTGCCCTTTGTTTCTTCTTTTTGCTTGTTGTATTGATTTGTTTGCAGTAATTTAGAACGTGATTTTACAGCTGGAAGGTTACCCGATTCCGCCTTTCTATCACTCTCTATCATATCATCTTTGAACTCTGTTTGCATTTTCATTAAGTTCTTTCGTATTATAGAGCTCTCCTGGGAACCTATGTTCTTTTGTTGGAAGATGGTTTCTTTGAAATTTCTTCACCTTTCTTTACTTGTATGTTTCTCCCCTCTCTTTCCTTCTTCTCTGCCTCTTTCCTTACTTTCTTTTTGAAACATACAGTATTTGCTTATTATTGCTATAATCAAGGCAAAATCTCTGAAACAATGAGCGTTGATAACGGAAGTGCAGTCAGAACTACTGGTCATGTATTTGCAGCTGTTCTCTGCTGAGTCAGTCGTGACTGTTTCTCGCGTACCACAAGGACTGAATTCTACAAGGGGACAAAGAATGGCCCGGAAGTCTCAAAGCCATGGCCTGACCACACTGCCCTGGTTGCCTTAGACCAATCACTTATCCTCTCTGAGCCTGTTTCATCCTGTGTTAAAAAAAAAAGTGGGAAGGGGAGAGGAAGTGAGAGAAGAGGCATACCTCCTTGGAGGACAAACTGAGATGATGATAGCAGATAAATGAAATTGCTCTGCAAACTCTGAGAAGTCCTATAAAATGCACGGCTTGTACTCCCTGCCAAGCAGGGAGAGGAATCACGGCTGAACACTCCATCCTGGTAGCAGCCTGCCCAGCCAAGAACCTGAAATCCTGGGACAGGACAAGGCTACGAAGGACCAAGTACCCGAACTCGCTAAGGAAGTATCTGGCCAGACACGCTACTTAATATGGATTCAAGTCTACACTAGAAACACACTGTCAGTTTTATTTTACCTAAATACACATTTGTACAGGCAAAATAAAAAGACTATTACACAATTCAGTGAGTTTTATCTAGTTTCAAGAATTTTGCATTCAGATACATATGAGAAGTAGAAACACTGTATTAAAGACCTAAAAATACAAACTAATGTTCAAATCAACTGCTGGAATGTCATACAGATAAAGCAGGTAAAAATTGGATTATTTTGTCAAAATAAATGGAAAAAAAGAGATTTGGTTTTGTTTGTGGTTTTCAACAATACACTAAAATTAAATTAATGTCAGAGCTTCTTCTGCTTAATTTTTCATAGTTTAGATTAAATTATCAAAAAGATTCATATAAAAGGGTTAAAAGTGGAAAATAAATAAAAAGTGGAATACCAGTATTCAAGCAGGTGAGTAAAAGAAACAAAGTAATATACAATGCTGGGACCATTTCTGGAGGGAGGTTAGCTGCCTGCAATTGCTGTGACTCGCTATTTGGTTAAATGTCAGGATTAACATGAAAACAAACATCAGGCTGGAGAAAGCTGTCCATTTTCCTAAGAGAAAACAAGCCTCATTTAAAAATAGACCTCATTTTTCAGTAACTTTACGTAGAAGCATTTAGATCATCAACTTTGTTTTGGCCCTTTTGCAATTACTTAGAGGATCTCTTGATTTATGACATTTGCTCTAATACTGCCCAAATTAACCAAGTCTTTAATAAACCTACAGGTCACAGCCTTCGATGCACATTCTGCATAAACAAGTAAAAATGCACCCAAAAGCAAACAACCAGCAACTCAAAATATTACTGAGAAAAATCTGTATTTGGATTCTGGAAAGGGTATATGTATATATCAAGGAAAATAGTTTAAACAAGTCCATTGTGCCCCATTTAGTTTCATACTGTAAAATCCAATACATGGTTGTTTTAATAAACTAGTGCAATGTGAAGTATTTTAAAAGATTAAGCATCCACAATGGACCAAATTGAAGATTCCAAAATTTCTTCCAGGAGCCATCTTCTGCTTCTTTGATATCATCCCAAATATCAAACTGCCTGGATGAGATATAGGTAGGTTTTTATTATACTTTCCTGCTTCAGTAATTCTCTGGTAGTTTGAGACAGTTAAACTAATTTTCCACGGAACCTCCACAGTGCTCTGGTGAGTTGAGGAAAGAGCCGCTCACTTTGTCTCACTCTTAATTATCCTTAAGGATAACCACACCGATAATTCCAAGTCCAAAGTGAAAGCCAAGTAGACTAATCTGGCTTCTGCTGCCACAAAGAGAAAGGCAAGGGGTGATTTCGCTAACGCAGATTTCCTACAAATGGGTGGTTTGGGGGTTGTTTTTCCCTTTTGAAATCACTGCTGTTTTGTGGTCGAACTCAATTTAAAAAATGCAGTTTTCTGGGGATGGAGCAGCAGAACACAAGCTGTAATCCCAAATGTTCTCACCTCGCATTCTCACTGGCCCAGGGGACAAGCCAGTGGCTGCCCACCCAGACACGATGCTGTAGCAGAGAGCCACA
>JAQZBX010019419.1:0-33810 GCA_029593785.1 Cabassous unicinctus
AAAAAAAAAAAAAAAAAAGGGCAAAAGGCTTGAGTAGACATTTCTCCAAAGAGGATATACAAATTGCCAGAAAGTACATGAAAAGATGCTCAATATCATTTGCTGTCAAGTATGTACAAATCAAAACCACAATGAGATACCATTTTATACCTGTTTGAATGACTGCTATTAAAAATTGGGAAATAACAAGTGTTGAAGTGGATGCGGAGAAATAGGAACACTTATTCATTGTTAGTTACAATATAAAATGATGCAGCTGCTGTGGAAGACGGTTTGGCAGTTCCTCAGAAAGCTCAGTATAGAATTACCATATGACCCAGCAATCCCACTGCTAGGTATATACAAAAAAATTGAAAGCAGGGACTCAAGCAGATAATTGCTCACTGATGTTCATAGCAGTTTTCACAATTGCCAAAAGATGGAAGCAACCCAAGTGTCCATCAACCAATGAATGGTTAAATAAAACGTGGTACATACATACAATAGAATATTATTCAGCCATAAAAAGGAATGAAGTTCTGATACATCCATCAAGATGTCTGAACCTTGAAGACACCATGTTGAGTGAAATAAGCTAGACACAAAAGGCCAAATATTGTATGATATCACTGATTCAAACAATTAGAGTAAACAAACTCATAGAGTCAGAATCTAGAATATCATTTATCAGGGAATGGGGAGGGGTAGGGAATGGGAGTTATGGCTTACAATGTACAGGGTTCCTATTTGGAATTATGGAAATGTTTTGGTAATGGATGGTGGTGATAGTAGCACAACATTGTGAATGAACTGAAATATGTACCTGAATATGATTAAAAGGGGAAATGTTAGATTGCATATATAGTAACAGGATAAAAAATTTTAAAAATATCCATGGAACTACAGTGCACAAACAGTGAACCCTAGGTTAAACCATGGACTGTAATTAATAGTACAATTATAAAAATGTAAAAATGTGCTATCTTCAATTGCAACAAATGTTCCACATAAATGCAAGGTGTTAATAATAGGGTGATGTATGGGAATCCTGTATTTTATGCATGAATTTTCTGTAAACCCCCAACTTCTCTAATAAAGACACAAAAAGCATTACCTGTCTTTGAAGTCTTCCTCTCTCACTAAACTAAGTGTAAACTCAGAAAGCAGTGTTTACACTTAATATATCGCTCTAGTAGAGCAGTAATACTTTTAGGCAATGTCTAGTTTCTGTCAGTCTTTCCTGTTGGTCCTTATTTTGCTCATCTTGTTACCCATTTTATTTGACAGAGTGTATAACATAGAATGGATGCCTGGTAGACCTTTGCTTGGATGAACAACCAAGCATAATTGCTCTGAATTTGAAAGCTGCTAAGAAGTTACAGTCTCTGCCTTTGGATTTAGTACAAGGTCTGTGTAACAAAAAACTCAAACCTTAAGTACTAGGAGTTCTCTGTTTGAGTTTATATATCAGACTATTCAGTCACAACAGTTAAACTGACTGGGCTTGTTACTGCTTTCTTCTGAGGCCTTAGGAATGCTGTTTGAAAACCCTTTTCATTTGCTGTCTGCTTCAGCAAGCTGGCAGCTTTGGCAAGTAAGGTCATGAAGTCACATATCCTGCAGTATTCAAGTGAACAATTGCTCAAGTTCATGGAGCAAAGATTTGTTTAATGACCATTTCAAGTTATTTCTCTCATGGTTTGTTTAGGGATATCTTGCAAAAATTAATATATTCTTAAACAGTGCATGTTATGCAATAGCTTAAGTGAATATATTAAATTCCAATTTTTTTAACACTTCATTCATATACCATTTTGGAAATATCTTTTGAATATTTTCCCAAGGAAAGAAAGCATTAGCACTTGAAAATGGATTTAATAAGCCCTGTTTGCCCTCATGGAGAATACAGTTGATTAAAACACAAATAATCAAAACACAATAACCTGAGAGCCTGAAGGTAAGAACCTCTATCTTACTCACTATTGCATCTCATGTTTCAACCCAGTGCCTGGCATGAAGTACGTATTCACAAATTAATTGGACAGGCTTTTTCAATTGAGTGTCATATGTGCCATAAGAGAAACTGGTTATTTAAAACAGGGAAGACTTCATAGAAGAAGCACGATCTTAAATAAGCCTTGAAATATGAGTAGGATCTGAGAAAGAAAAGGTGGGGGAATGACATTCTGAAAGGATTGAAAATCTTGTCAGTGTCAAGGGCCAGGAAGAATTAAGACTGCTTACAAATTGCAGATAATTGAATTTTAAAAACTGGATTGGGTATGAAACATAATAGTGAAAAATAAGGCTAAAGAGTAGCTTGCAGACAGATCATAAGAATCCAGGTTTCCAAAACTAAGTTCCAACACTGTATGTCTGAAAGATGCTTATACATAGCAATAATAAATTGTTCTTTAATCAGGGAAATTTCATGGGATTAAACAAAGTTAAGCAGGTTTTTTTGGTGCAAGATTTCTTTAGAACACACTAGGCTACTATGCATTAGATTTTTCAGGAAAAAGAAAATTATTTCTGTAATACTTATCTATTGCTCCATAACCACCCACCCAAAACAATGGCCTCAAATAATGTTATGTTATTTCTCATGACTCTGTGTATTGGCTTGGCAATTCTGTGCTCACTCATGCATCTACATTAAGCTGGTGGATGGACTGGAGATTAGGCTCACCTGGATGGCTGTGCTTCTCTCTCCCAGTTGCATTTTTTTTGTTTGTTTGTATCTTCTATTTCTTTAAATGATGGTGGAAATATTCCAAGAAGGCATAAGTAGAAGCTGGAAATCTTCTTGAGGTCCAGACTCTGAAGTCACACAGCATCACTTCTTCCACATTGCATTGGTTAAACCAAGACCCAAGGCCAGCCCAGATTCAAGAGGATGGATAAATAGATTCCACCTTTTGATGGGAGCAGTGACAATGTCGATTGTAACAGAGTATTCATACAAGGATGGGAGGAATTTGTGGCCATGTTCTTCAATCTAACACTATATACAGAGATTCCAAACTAATGAGATCATGGAACACTTTAACTTCCGTGGACAACATCTTTTAACGTAGTTTGGCAATATCGATGCAAGGCCTTGAATTATGGAATAAATATATATTTTTTATCATTGGAGATCACTGGAGTTTTTAATTAAGAACTTAACTTTAAAAGAGATATGTTTTATAGTGCATAGTTTTCTATTTTGGAAATGATGCATAGTGAGTATTGAAGGGAAGGGAACAAAGCAGAAACTCTAAGAGATTACTAAAGTAGTTCAAATGAATGAAAAAGAAGTTTTTATTCAAGTTAAATGGTAACGGAATGAGAAAGGAAAGAATAAAGGTACTATATATTCCAGAGATCTAATCTATATAATCTGAACACTTATAGTGTGGGGGTGGGGGAATGCAGTGGTTAGGGAATAAAGAGAAAGAGTCAAAGTTTGCCCCAAATATTTAAACTTTTGATAATTAGGACAATGGTGGAAACATGAAGAAAAACATGGTCATTAGGAAAGGAAGTGTGGATGTAAGTTAGACAATGATAAATCTGTTGCATATATTTTGGATTTTCAGTTTTAGTAAAGCTATTGTGTGGAGATATTTGATAAGGATTTTTAGTTGCAGGATTGAGCTTTGGAAAATACATCATTTTTGGGGATTTATATATAATATATATCACATTATATATCCAACAAGTATCTCTACAAATATTAATTGACATAATATAATGTAAAATATGACCAGTAAAGTCCCTGCTATCTCAGAGTTTCTAAATAAATAAATAGGCAAATACAATGTAATATAGTAAGGGTTAAGAGTAGGAAACTACAAAGTGCAATGTGTAGCACCCAGAAGAGATCCTGCCAAACCATGCCTTAGAGTAGGGGTATGACTAGCATATGTAAGAAAGCATGGGTGCTTTGAGGAGCCAAAATATGAAAATCAAATGAATGGAGAAAAGGAATCCTGCAAAATAAAAAAATCTAAATATGGGGAGAAAGTGGGGCAACCTATAACCACATCAAAAGTTGCTGAAGTTGAGGAGTATTAGCACTGAGAAGAGATCATATTTGGATATTGGAAATTGGTTTCTGGATGGTGTTAAATGCAATGACTCAAAAAGCGAAGGAAGTGTGTAGAGAGTAACCACATTGCAGAAGTTTGTATTGAAAAACAAAGATAAGTAGGATGGTAACATGAGAGGAAGCTTATACAGGTAGATTAGAGAAGGGATCATGTTTTTGAGGGTAACAACAGAGCCAATGAACAGGGCACAATTAAAGAAATGTAGGAAGGGACCATGGTGTTGCAAAGCTCATAGGAAGAGTACAAGATCACAAGGGGATGCATATCATGATTCCCACAAGGCCATTAAACCATTGTTAGGTTAACTGTCTTAAGTTGAACTCCAGAGGAAAAAGAATCTAAGGCAAAGTTTAGCATGAAGAACATATTTTAAAGAGTGATCTTGGGATAACAGTAATAAAAGTGAGGGAAAAGAGGTAGGATTGGACAAAAAGAGAAGTCATGTGTTAGGCAGAATAACGGTCCCCCCAAAATGTCCATGTCCTAAATGCTCAGAACTTGTGAATCTGTTGGATTACATGGCAAAAGGGAATTAAGGTTTCAGATGGAATAAAAGTTGCTAATTAGCTTATCTCACGGTATCGATAGTTCCGTGTATTATCCATATGAGTCCATTATAATCACACAGATCATTAAAGGTGGAAGAGGCAGAAGAGGTTAGAGTCAGAGTAACGCAACGTAGGAAGAACTTGATCTATTTTGCTGGCTTTGAAGATGGAGGAAGGGGCCATGTACCAAAGAATGTGGGCAGCTTCTAAAGCGGTAAAAGGAAAGGTAATGAATTCTCCCCTTAGAGCCTCCAGAAAGAAGCAAAATGTTATGACACCTTGATTTCCGCCAAGTGAATTCTGTGTTAGACGTCTAACCTATAGAACAGTAAGGTAATAAATTTGAATTATTTTATGCCACTAAATTTGTGGTAATTTGTTACAGCAGCAATAAAAACTAATACATTGAGCTATGATGCAGGCTGGACAAGCCACTGGGCCGACCCCATGGGGAGCTCTAGTACTAGAATAGTCTTTCAGACTTGTCCTGACTTGGGTCAAGATGGTTGGTCATTAAAATCCCTCACCAATCAGTTTTGAATGTGGGACCCCTTGGAAAGGATGATCTTGGGTGAGGTGGCTCAATGAAGCCAAAGCAATCCTTGGAGAGTCTGACTGCTTTAAGTTTGTCTGCCATTAGTACCTCCAACAGCTCCAGCAACAAGCCTTTCATTGAAGGACATCTGGGTAGTAGGCCACAGTGTCTACCAGAATAACCATAAAATTTATCATTGAAAAAGTAATATTATTAATAATTATGCCTGGACAACAGGTCTACATCAGGTATGTCTTGATGTATCTGGTATCAGATTATTTTCTTACATTGGTAGGGTGGGTGTCTTACTATAATTATTTGAATAATATAATTAATTCCATTTGATTTCAACTCCATCTATCCAGATGCTCAAGTTCCAAAACTTCAAGTCATACTTAACTCCTCTCTTTATTTAAATTATTTAGTAAGTCCTTTTTCTCTACCTTCAGATTACTTCTAGAACCCAACCAGTTCTATGTCTGCTGCTTCTTGAACCTACCATATTCTTTCTCATGAATTACTTCAAAGGTTTCCTCACAATTCTTCCATGCTTTCCTTTTCTCAACAGACTCATTCTTTTGAAATCAGACGTGTCTTGTTGCTCCTCTGCTCACAAGCCTGCAATGAGGGGCTCACTATTTCATGTTACGTGAAATGTGCTCAACTCCTTTTCAACACATGATCTGTTCCCCAGCGTATTCCTTTGACCTTATCTTCTACTATCTCCCTGTTCCCTTTTCTCTCCAGCCACAGAGGCCTCTTGATGTTTCCCAAACATTCCAGGCACAGTCTTGTCTTAGAGGATCTGCTCTAAACCTCACTGCAGCCTTGAATACTCTTCTACAGATATCTGCTTGCTTAACTCCTTTACCTCCTTTAAACCTTACCTTCTTAATGTAGCCCATGCTGGCCACTCTATTAAACTCTGCAACATGTACCCCTGCTCAGTCTGCTCTATTTTTCCTCTAACACTTACCCTTTTCTAACCCAAAATATAATTTTCTTCTTTATGGTAATTATTTTTTATTTTGTTTCCTCCTACTGGAATATAAGCTCCATGAAAGCAGGGCATTTGTCTCTTCTTTGATGTGTTCCAACCACAAAGAATATGACTGGCTTGTAGGACACATTCAATAAATATTTGTTCTCTTTCTCTCTCTCTTTCTATATATATGGGATTGAAATTATTAAAAATATACATATGTACATACATACATATATATATTTTTTGAACCCAGGACCTTTTACATGGGAAGCAGGCACTCAACCACTTGAGCTACTTCTGCTTCTATCAATATATTTTTATTGTGTTTTTTTTTTCTGGTTTGCGAAGAAACCATATTGCATTCTGAAATCAGACTCTTCAGTGAAGCTCTGTAGCACCTACAGAATTGAGGGCCAATTCTTGAATCTAACATTTAAGTCTAAACACCATTTTGTGTAATATTTAGAAATGTCTTTATCCTCTCTAACCTTGGTTTCCTCATCTGAAGCAAATAGCTAGTAACAACCTCCCAGGGTTATGGGACACATTCAGAAATAAAATATAAAGCACTGAACACAAGGCCTTGAATGTAGCAAATGTTCAAGAAATGGTAAGTTTTCTTATTTTCATTGTATTTATATTACTATTTATTATTATTATCTTTAATTCCAGTGCAACTTCTCACATAGCTTCTACCTGTTAATCCAGAGTAACTGCTTCATTATCAAAAATAGCCTATATTTTCCCAGCTCCAGGCCTCATTCATCCTGCTCCTCTTTATCAAACACTCAGCTCTACTGATTATTTCATTTTCAGCTCAAATGTCAAAGCCTTTATGGAGTCTTCACTGATTCCCCACTTGTCCCCCAAGTCCAGAAGTGACCCCACCTTTCCCTATGTTCCCACACATGTTGTTACTCTCTGGCTTCCTGGGGCATGTGTCATTTCTCCCCTTGGAGATGTTAAATCTCTTGAACGTAGGAATCCAATGAATGCAATCCTGTATTCTGGTGGCTGCTTTCTGAATATGCACCTTTACCCTACTGATAATGACAAGAACTGACTCTAGTCTTACTATGAAGATCAGTTCCCCTATATTTGCTCAAATTACAAATCCAATAAGAAAAATTTAATAACTTCAGAAGATATATAAGACCATGAATTATTAGTTTAATGGAAGTAAGAATGGAATAAAAAGCCATGAGGTTAAAGGCACCAAAACCTTAATATTATGAAGAGAGGGTATATTATTATTAGATAATTCAGGTTTTTTTTAATTTTGCAGGAAGTCTTAAGATTTGCATGTGGTTAGCTTAAACACCACTTATATGCTGTAACAAAAAGAGAATTAACTGTTTTTATCAAAACACCTCACTTCATAAGCAATTTACTAAATGTGATTTGCATAATTTCTCAAAATATGCCAAATGAATTTAATATGCATTATTCATGATGATCTTCAGATGCAGTCTCAAAAAGAGCTTTTGGTAATTGGCTACTATTCTCATTTGTAAATCACATCTGAAAAAAATATTAATATACAGAAACTCATAAGATTCTAAGTCTTGGTGACAGCAAATTTTCAAAGAACATGGATTTTAGAGTCATCAAGTATTTTCCTAAAGGCAATGCACATAATATACTTCATCCTTTAAATCTATCAGGTTAATTAAAATAAGTTCATTGCGATTACTGATCGAAATAAAGTAGGCTCAGGAATAGAAAAAAATAAATGAGGACACTGAAAAGTGGGGCAGCAAGAGATATGGAGAAGATAGACTTGAAGCCAGAAGCCTGGGTGCTCCTTCTCTCTCCACTAATAACTCCCCAGCTGAGCAAACATATATAAGTCATTAATCATAATTCTTACTTCAATTGTCCCTCTTATAATGGAAACCCTGCCAAGGTTTTTCACACTTTTAAATTCTAAGGAAATGCAGAATATGCTCCACCCACCAGATAATAGATATATTAGCTGGCAAAGACATTGGTTAGTAACCTAAATGAATTAACTGCGAACAGGTAATTAATTTTAATTTGGTTTCTGTCTCATCTTTTTAAAAAGTTTTGAAGAAACATATGAGTTTTGTAAATTACCCTTCTGCCCAAGAAACTGGTAAAAATAATTCAAAGACAGTTTGGCATATGGGGAAAGTGCCCCCAAACCCTGGTTTAAATAGCTTCTCAGCTACTTATAGTAGATTGGCCTTGAATAATTTCTTTCTTTCTCTTCTGGTCCTATTTTCTTCATCGTTAAAATTGAGCTAAATAGAGGAATATTTTCTATAACACTCATGAACTTTAAGTTTCAATGCCCCTCTTACCTGGACCCTTTCTGCAGTAGGCTGAATGGTACCCACACCCCAAGAAAAGATATGACCACATCCTAATCCCCAAAACTGTGAATCTAACCTTATTTGGTGTATTAGTCAGCCAAAGGGGTGCTGATGCAAAATACCAGAAATTGGTTGGTCTTTATAAAGTGTATTTATTTGAGGTAGAAGTCCACAGTTACCAGGCCATAAAGCGTAAGTTCCTTCCCTCACCAAAGTCCATTGCCATGTGTTGGAGCAAGACAGCTGCTGACGTTTGCCAGGGTTCAGGCTTCTTGGGTTCCTCTCTTCCCAGGGCTTGCCTCTCTCTGGGCTCAGACTTGCTTTGTGCCACAAGGTCAGCTGTAGACTATCAGGCAAATGGCTTGCTTCTCTTTCCAGAGCCTTCTCTCCTTTCTCACGACCAAGCTCCTCCGCCTGCTCGCCTCCCCAGCTCCAGCATCAAAACTCCAACATCAGAACTGCTTCAACCCTGTTCTTGCCATGCCTTTTATATTTGATTCCTGTCCCACCAAGGGGTGGGGCTCAACGCCCTACTGACGTGGCCCAGTTAATGCCCTTATCATGACGTAATCAGGCCGAGATTAGCAGACCAGTTTACAAGCATAAACCAATATCTATTTTTGGAATTCACAATTACATCAAACTGCCCAACAGCTACATTTGGAAAAAGGGTCTTTGAGGATGTACTTAAGAAAGGATAAGGACATGTGCCCTTATGAGGCATACAGAGGAGATACACACAGATAAAGAGCAGAAGGCCACATGATGATGGAGTTAGAGATTGGAGTTATGCAGCTAGGGGGGCCTTGAGCAATGTGTTGACATTGTCATTTACTTGGCAAACACTCTTTACACTCCAGTTTCTTACGTCAGTTGATATTGAAGTGGCCAAAAACATTGCTGGGATGCAGGTATTACTATCTGCCCTGGTAGGGGAGTGGCTTCGAGGAAACCTTCTATCACCTGTTGTGCTAACTCACTCCCCTTAGGAGGGGCCCTGCAATTGTGAGCCCTGGGTTTTTAGCTTCCCTAGTAACATATTAAAAACTCGCTTCTGCTCAAAAATAGTGCCATCAAGCAAATAATGAAATAGGTCCTATTGTTAATTTCTAGTATACTTCTGGGAATTCATCTCAATTAAATTAAGCCAACATGCTAAACAAATAATTTAATTTGTAAAAATATTCATGTTCACTTCATTGATATTTATATCAGTAAAATATAGATGCAATTATAGGAATTAAATAAAGAGGTAATTAAATACATTTTTATGCATATCTACTTAAGAGATGAACTTGCAAACATTGAAAAACGTTGTTTGAAAAGACTTTCTAAAATTCTGGGAAGTTTTACCTATGTTTAGGTAAAAAGGTAGAACATGGTATGATCTGGTCTATTTTATCTGCATAAACAACAAACGTGGGAGAAAATTTTTTAAAATTCTCTCTGAGTAGTGGAAACACTAATGTCATTTTCTCCTTTTCTTTTATCTTTGTACATTTTTTCTGATATGAGGACAATGGATATTTCACACAGTAAAATTTTTAAGTGATCACAGAAAAACAATTGATAAATATAAGCTTGGTGTAGAAAAAACCATCTTCAGCAGGGTCTTGAAATTCTCAAAATAAAATTAAAATTTAATTCACTTTAATATATAAATGAGTTCATTCTACCCAGAATTTTTTTTCCTGAAGCCGAAATGCCATCTGACTTTGGACCCAAGTAAACTATGATGAAGTACTGTAATTTCTAGAACCCTGAGGCAACAAAGGAAACTCCCTAAGAGACTGACCAGCCAACCAGGAGCCTCCTCAGCTGCAGGATGAATTCTTTTGACCTTACTTCAATCTGCACACCTCAATTTAGTAACCTCTGGAGGGCTCTTCCAGCTGTATCACCTTTCACTTTATCGACCCTGCCATTAAAACATGACTTAGTTATTACTTGAAAATATAAGAACCTACAAGTGGAATTGCAGTATAACAACTGTTTCAATGCCAAATATTTTATTAAAGCCGGCCGCAATTTATTTAAGCTCAATTTTTTAAAAACTTATTTACAACTCTCCCATGTGAATGTTTAGTTAAATTTACCCAAGCTGTTCTAAATTCAAATACTGGTTGACACGCTTACTAGCTTTGTGACCTGTGAGATAAGTCATTCAGCCTCTTTTAAATTAAGTTTTTTCATTTCTAAAAGGAGCTAGAAAGATGCACTGGAGAGGATCATTATGCAGTCTAAAGGAGGTAAAGCAATGAAATGCCTAATATAATAACTTGATGATAAAATCATATTATTGTTTACTGACATGTGCTTGATAATCATGAGCTAACCATTTTACTTTAATTATTCTTCTGTTTCCTATGTAGAATTTACTTAGGCATATGGATCTCCACTTCAAGGCTCTTTTCGTCCTACCCCTTTATCTCCTTGTCTCTTTTGCTTTCTTTGTCTCCTTCTTTGTCCATCTTCTATTTTCCTCTCCTTACACACACACACACACACACACACACACACACACTCTCAGTCTTGCCTACTCTCGTTAACTCACACTCCATTTCACCATCGTCTGAGATTTTATCATTGCATGTCTACCTGACATGACTCTCCCTCTCTCTTTCTCTCCCTCTCCCTCCCTCTCTCTTTCTTTTACACACACACATACACACACACAGTGAATAGAAAAACAAGGGTAGACATGAGGAATTCAGTTAGGCTTAGTCTGTCCTGCCTTGTGAAGAATTTTCTGCCCTCAATCCCATAAAAATGTACACAAACAAACTCATATGAGTTTCAAGTTAAAAAGGAACTTCAGACGCTCTGCCTTCTAATTTTCGAAAGTTTGGGTTGCCTCTTTAAATCTATTTGCTTCAGATTAGCAGCATCGGTATGACCTGGAAACTAAGAAATCCAAATTATTGGGCTGAAACCCTAACCCACTGAATCAGAATCTACAAGTGGGTCCCAGCAATCTGTGTTTTAACAAGCCCTACAGGAATGTGCTAAAATTTGAGAACCTTTGGGCTAGAGAAAGTCTCGTTTTCCCATGCCTTCTCTTAGGGTTGCTAATGCAGACCACAGCTTAATGGCTCATCTTGTTGAAAAATGGATTTGCCAAATAAGTGACCAAAAATCAGTCATTTATTAAGTACAAAGTAGAGCCATTCACAGTTGCAAATTTCTATGAGAAACTGATGAGGAGCTGCATTACATCTGTTTTAACAAAACATGCAGAAAATTTAGGACAAATCTAATTAGAAACTTTTGCTTACACACACTGCCAAAAAAGAAATGAGAATAAAGCAAACAAATGAGATAAAATTAATTTAATGGAATTATGTAATTAACTGTTTTGGTATTCTAACCAGGAAAAATTATCAAAATAAAAAAGTCTTTATACTCATTGTATCAGTATGCCTGTATTAGTCAGCCAAAAGGGGTGCTGGTGCAATGTACCAGAACTCTGTTGGCTTTTATAAAGGTATTTATTTGGGGTGGAAGCTTACAGTTACAAGGCCCTAAAGAGTCCAACTCAAGGTACCATGAGAGGTTATTTCCTCACCCAAAGTCTCTTATCACGTGTTGAAAGAAAATTGTGGGACATGCCGTGAGGGTTCAACCTTCTTCTTTCTTCTGAAGGCTCCAGGGTCCCAGCTTCTTCCAATCTCAGCTGTAGGCTGGGACAGAGCTGGTCTCTCTTCCTCTGGGACTAGTTTCTTTCTGGGCTCAGCTGCTCTGGTCTCTTCACAAGGTCAGCTGTAAACTATCAGGCTCATCTCTCTTCCTGGGGCCACAGGATACCCTGTGTATTTTCTCTGTGTGTATACTTACTGTTCTTGGCTGAGCATCCATTTATATAGCCCACCTAGGGGGCAAGGATTCAACCCTGCATGCCCTAATGACATGATTGAATCAAAGTCCTAATCTTGATTTAATAAAGTAAAAGTGAAACCTCTGAATTTAACACAATCAAAGGGGTATGACACCCAACAGAACAGACCAGTTTATAAACATAATCAATATCTCTCTTTGGAATTCATAAATAATATCAAACTGCCACAATGCCAAAGGGGTTCCAATGCAAATTACCAAATATCTGTTGGCTTTCATAAAGGGTATTTATTTGAGGTAAAAGCTTACAGTCCCAAGGTCATGGAAAGTTCAACTCAAGGTACCATTAGAGGTACGTTCTCACCAAAGTCAGCTGCCACATGTTGAAGCAAGATGGCAGGTGATCTCTATAGGGTTTCAGTCTTCCTCTCTGGGTTTCCTCTCTTCTGAGCTGAAGGCTGGCATAGGGCTTGTTCCTTTCCAGGTCTTCGATGTCAGTCTCAGCTGTTCTGTTCTCTTCCCAAGTGATCAGGCAAATGGCTCATCACTCCCTGTGGTCCTAGGATAAAAAATGACAGAGCTCCCTTTCTTCCTTGTGTCTTCTTGTGTCTCTCTTTGTGAGTGTCCATTGATATCAGACCCACCAAAGGGGTGGAGGCTCACCCTGAGTCATGCCTTACGGACTTGGTCAAATCAAGAAACCCCTCAAAGCAGTCTCAACAGGTAATCAAAGCAAAGGCCCCTCAAATGACTTTAATATAATCAAAGGGTATCACACCCAGAAGAATAGATTAGTTTACAAACATATTCTTTCTCTTTTTGGGATTCATAAATAATCTCAACCTGTAACTCATTGTAGCAGTTTGATATTGTTTATGAATTCCAAAAATAAATATTGGATTGTGTTTGTAAACTGGTCTGGTCCTCTGGTCTTGTTAGATTGTATTAAATTCAGAGATTTCACTTTCACTTGATTAAATTATGATTAGGGCTCTGTTTTAGCCATGTCAGTAAGACATTGAATGCCTGCCCCCTTGGGGAGCAAGAGCTCACAAAGAAAACCACACAGCAGAGGAGAGTTTGAGTTTTTGATTCTGGATACCTGGGAAGTAAATACATGGTAGAAGAACACAGAGGAATAAAGATGGCTCCATAGACACAGCAGAGGACGCGTGAAGAGAGAGAGCTTGACAGTCTACAGCTTACCTTGTGGAGAGGCCAGAGCAGCTGAGCCCGGGGAAGAAATGAGCCCAGGGGAGAGAATCAAGCCTTATACTAGCCTACAGCTGAGACCAGAAGAAGCTGGACCATGGAGCCTGAAAAGGAAGGCTGAACCCTCACAGAGACCAGCAGCCATCTTGCTCCAAAACATGGCAACAGACTTTGGTGAGGGAAGTAATTTATGCTTTATGGCCTCGTAACTGTAAGTTTCTACCCCAAATAAATACCCTTTATAAAAGCCAACAGAGTTCTGGTACTTTGCATCAGCACCACTTTGGCTGACCAATACACTCATATTAAACTTTTTGTGGATTTCAACATGCACAATTATTTTTGGAAAATTCAATTGTATGATGAAGTTTTTTTTAAAGAGTCTAGTCCTTTTTAGTTGAACTCCAGTCATTAATATTCTTCTCAGTAAGAACAGGTGGTTCAAATTTATCATGTTTACTTGGTTCTTCAAAGCAAAATAGAATGTAAGCTCCATGAAGGCAGACTTTTTTCCTCTCTCTCTTTGTTCACTGAAGTATCCTAAGCAACTAAAACTATGGTTGCCATGTTGTACATGTTTAATAACTATTCATTGAATGAATGTTTGAGTAAAAATGAAATTTTTCAAAATTATCTCTTGTTTCTCTACCACCCACAAGGCTGGCTTCATGGATATACAACCTGTCCAGTCACTGAAGACCCTGTGCTCAGAAGTGCCCCCTGCTGGATTTAACACTCTTCCATTACCATCTTGAAATTGTTATTAATCTTATCTTTGAACAGGCTTTCAAAGTGAAGTCCTTGGGATAACAGAGCATGTGCATGAGCAAAGGATATATGTGAATGTGTGCCCACCACTATCTGCCTCTCCCTTTGAATATAGCCTTGGCCATGCCCCATGAGCACACAATTCCCATGGACACATGATGTGTTGGAGTTCAGCAAGACCCAAAGCATAAGTAGTTAAGTGGATTACCTTTATGACTGAGTGAGTGGGGGTACTAGCAGCCCAAGAAGTCATACATTCTGTTGGAAGTAGAACTTGTTTTCCATCAGAGAAAGAAGGCAATGGTGTTCTATGAAACACAGCAGGACAAGAAATCTCATCATATTCTTTCTCGTATTATTTCTCCTCATTAGCTAATAATGATATTGAAAATCATGATATAGAAGGACAAAGAAAGATAGGGAAAACTACAAATCCTTTTCTTTTCTGGTACCTCCTTACTCATCTGTAAGTTGAAAGCTAACAGTCTTGGTAGAAAGTGCATGCTTCAAGAAATGAAATAAACACAGTTGAGTTAGTTTTGTGTACCTTTCCACTGTTTTTGTATGAACAACAAACACATGCATGCCAGGAGCTACAAAATACAAATTGTGTAATTTTGGTGATCCTGCATACATGTTAAACACTTTTATATTTTCAATTAAAATTGGCATTTACAATATAATGATGAGCAGTAAAATTATGCCAGTAATTTAACATTTTTACTTTTCTTTGCTTAGAAAGAAATTAATTATCAAATAAAAATTGCCAAGAGAAACTGAAAGAAATACTGTGGAAGAAAGGAAAGAGTTTCATATTTCAGTTAAATGTAATACTTTTTCCTCCTGTTTGAACAAGAGGTATGGCCTTTTCACTTTGCACTGGGCCCTACAAATTATATAACTGGTCTTGATTATCCATAAGTCCTACATTACAGATACGTTATAGACCCATGTAATTGTGAACAACTCTCTAAACATGCAAAAATTTTCCCTAGTTCTTTATTTTTGCATGTTCAACTTCTACAGTCTAAATGCTAACCATGGGAAGAAACTAGTTTTGGAGCCAAAACGGACACGAGCAGAAATCCTGACTACTATTTTTATATCACTTAGCCTTTACCTCCTGTTAGTCTTTACCTCCTCATCTGTTAATAGGGGTTGTTAATACAAACTTCTTAGAGGAGAGAATAAATATTGAGAGAATAAACAGAAAAATGTATGAGAAGTTAAAATAAGACAATACATGCAAAACTCTTACTGTGAATGGTTTCAGGGGATAGGCCTGTAAAATAGTGGAATAGACATCTTAACTTGAGGCAATCAGCAATGTTGGGAGCCATCAGGAAACTAGAATTTCAAGCCCTGCCCAAAGGAATTCAAATTTTAAAATGTTTAAAGCATTGTGTTTGGTTATATACTTCCATTAAAATACTAAAATTTAAAGGACTGACAACAAATGTGTTGGCAATGATACAGAAAAACTGTAAGTTTCATATACTGCTGGCGGGAATGTAAAATAATTTAACCATATTGGAAAACATTTAGACAGTTTTTTAAAGAGTTAAGAAACATACGCATGCAAAAGAAATTAAAACGTATATGTCTTGTACATAAGACCTGTACACAAATATTCACAGCAGCTTTATTCACTATGGCAAGTAACTACAAATAACTCAAATGTGGTAGCTTCATACAGTGAAATGCTACTAAATAGAAAAAGGAGTGAGCTGCTGATACTGGCATTGGCATGGATAAATCTTAAACTTATTATAGTGACTGATCAAAGCCAGACACAAATATTTGTATACCATTTTTGTAAAATTCTAGAAGAATCAAATTAACTTACAGTTAGATGGAAGGATGGACTGCAAAGGCCACAAGGAAACATTTTGGGTAGATGGAAGTGTTCTGTATCTTGATTGTAGCAGTAGTTTTACGGACAAATTTACATGTCAAAACTTAACCTTTATTATCTTAAATTTTACACTTTAAATGGATGCAGTTTATTTTATATAAATTAACTCGCATTAAACTTGACTTTTAAAAAGTGAATGAGAATATTGAGGGGCAAAAAGTGAGGCCACAGACTTGCCCATGGTCACACCATTGACCAGTGGAGAAGGCAGGACAAGTTCCCAACATTGACATGTTTCTAATCTTTATCCACATTCCCGTGGTTATGAATCTATTGTAAACAGGACCTCTTGAAGATGTTATTTTTAGTTAAGATTTGGCACAACTATCAGGGTGGGTCTTAATCTATATCCCTGGAGGTCTTATAGAGAAGAAACCAAAGGCAGAAGTCAGAGGAAGCCACAGAAAGGAGCCAGAAGGAAACTAGAAGATTGTCATGACACAGGAGGCAGAGATTCAAGCCATGAAACCCAAAGGATTATGGTAAGCCAGCACCAGAACACTACAGATTTGGGGGAGAAAGCAAGGCCGGCTGAACCTTGAATTTGGACTTCTAGCTTCTGAAACTGTGAGCCAATGTTAAGCTAACCCATTGTGCGGTATTTGTCACAGTAGCCTGGCAAACTGAGCTATTAACCTACCTGCATCCTAGGACTGGACAGCAAGTGCATTCTTTTTGGCTAAAATATTATATATATAGGAGATTTCTGCTTGCTGGCTGGCGATTTGCAACCTCTTATGCAGACAGTAAATTAGTGCTTGGATCCCTTCCCCTACTCCTCACAATCCCATCTATACTACAACTACTTTAACTGGGAAACAAGTTCTTTTTCAAGACCCATCAGAACTGTCACCTCTTTGGTGAAATCTTCAGTTGTCCCAGGTAGTTGGCCACCTGCTCGGGGGTCTCAAAACCCTGTGTTCATGCTTTGATTATAGCTCTTATTGTAGGTCTGAATCTGAATTTTGGCTCCACTTCTTGCTACTGTTTGATCTTGAACAAATCATAAACTCTTTGGGCTTCAGTACTTTTGTCCACAAAATGAGAAAACAAGAATAAAAATATCTTCTTAGGGTTGTTGAGAAGATATTAGAAGACACACAAAGGTCTTGTAACTGTCTGTGACAAATGGTAACCAGAATTCAATAACTGTTACTTTTTTGTCAATGTAGTTACTATAATTATTATTTTAGACTTCATCTGTCCATGTCTATCTTTCCCATTATTCTAAGAGTACCTATTGGAAAGTGAAAGTTTCTTGCTCATCTTATCCCCAGGACCTGCACACAAGGAGGGTCTGTAAGTGCATAAAGAATAAATGGGGGAGGCAGAACCTCACCACTGATTTGCATTTGCCTCTCCACAGTGACTAATGCAAACCTCGTCATGCTGACCTTCACAGGTGGTGAGGAAATATTTTTCTTCTTTTCTACTGAAGCAGTCGAGCTTAACCTTCATTTGTTAGGGCTCTCTGCCAAAAAGAAGGCACAAAAGAGTACTTCATCCAATTTATGAAGACGTAGTAAAAGTAAATGTTCCACAGAGATGCTGAGAGCACAGGGCTACTGCAGCTGAGGTAGTGAGCAACCTGTTAGAAGCACCATAATCCTATTCAATGCCTCACAGCAAAGCATAAAAACAATTGCAGAGAAGAGAAGCAGAGCAGGTATGGGTCTTGTTTCAGTCCTTTCCAGAGAAAAGAATGATTCATCTTCTGGAAACATGCTATGTTTCATGCAATACTGTTTGCAACACAGCAGCAAATCCAAGTTAAGTTAGGCATGTGATGGGCCCTAAGGGAAGCAATAGTAGGTGACCTGTACCACAGTAGGGGAGCATTCTAGGGGAGAATTGCTGCATTCTTCAAAGTACAACATCAAAAGATACTGTGGATTTCCGCATCACTTTACTTACAGGCTTTTACCTTTCAAAAATTAATTTCTAAAATGACTTCACATTCTCCTAATTATTAAAGCAACATAAGCTCATTGCAAAGCATATAGAAAGTATATTAGGGGGTGGATGTGGCTCAAGTGGTTGGGCATCCATCTGCCATATGGTGAGACCTGGGTTCGATCCCCAGGACCTCCTGGTGAAATAAAGAAAAATATAGAAGGTGTGCGTGCCGCCAGGCCATGCGTGCAGGCATGCCCCCAGGCCCTGCCAAACCATGCAGCAAGATGATGACATTACAAGAGAGAGACACAGGGGAGAACCGAGATGAGACGTGCTGAAAAAATCAGGAACTGAAGTGCCGCAGATGGCAGAACACCTCTCTCCCACATCGGAGGTCCCCAGGATCGAATCCCAGTGAAGACAGGAGAAGGATGAGAAGAAAGGGCAGGAAACAGGCACAGAGAATTGCCCAGAGAATGGACACAAAAACAGTAAACAGGGTGAGGGGGTGTTAAAATGGATAAAGTAAATAAATAAATAAATCTTTTCTTTAAAAAAAAAAAAAAAAGAAAGTATATTGTGGAAAATATCCTTGACCCCCATTCAGAAATACCTATTGTTGAAATTTTGGTATATATTTCCTAAAGTTTTCTATAAATTTATACTTACATGACAAGGTAGAAGACTACACATTTACTTTGCCTGTGAGACTCTTGCTTGGGCTTACCCATTTCTCCTTCTACTCATTTTGGCCAGTCCTTCAGTCATTAGGTGTCCCAGATCAGGACAAGAGAGAGGGTTAAAAGAAATAATTTTGGTGTGGAGTAGGGGACACTTTTAAGAGGAGATTCAAAGATGGAGGTGATGGAAAGATGTGGTGCATGTGAGAAGAAAATGGAAGAGGAAAGGGACCTTTTAGAAAGCATTGTTAGGTGTTTTGTTACCCTTTTGTTTGAGAAAAACATGGAATACATTTCAGTCATTGCGAAGCTATTTTTTGGTTGCTTGGCTGTGTTTCCTTGACGATACACCCTTGCTGAGGCAGAACTGAACCTCAGATACAACAATTCATTAAGTATATAAAAGTAGATATCAATGTTGTAACAGGTTGGCATTGTTTCATAAATCCCTAAAAGAGAAAGATTGTTTTTGAACTAATCGATTCCTGTAGGTGACAGACCTTTTTTTTTTTAAACAATTTATTGAAGTATATCATTCATACATGAACATACATAAAGAATAAGTGCTCAATAAACATCATAATCTTACAAAAACAAACATGGATAAAATCATACAGGGCTCCCACACATCACCCCCCCCCAAACACTTTGCGCTGTTGTGAAACATCTGTCAACAAATAATGAAAGAGCATTGTCAAAGAATTACTACTAACTATAGTCCATATCTTATTCCCCTATACTTTTTTTTAAGGATTTATTTACTTACTTACTTACTTTTATCCATTTCCCCCCTCCCCCCATTTTTGTGTCCATTCAGTGGACAACTCTCTGTGTCCATTTCCTGCCTTCTCTTCTCATCCTTCTCCTCCTGTCTTCACTGGGATTGGATCCTCAGAAGCTCCAATGTGGGAGACAGGTGTCCTACCGCCTGCACCACCTTAGTTCCTGGTTTTTTGGCACATTTCGTCTTGGCGTGCGAGATCTTTGGATTGGATTATGTCAGTAAGACTTGACTCAGGTTGTGTCTCAGCCTTCTTGTTGGGTCTGATAAAAATGGAGACACACAGAGGAAAAGGTGCTGCCATATTTGAGCCTGCAATGTGAGAGTAAGGACCAGGTTCCCCCACAGTTAAGCTCAAGAAAAGAATCCCCAAGAGGCTCAAAGAGCTAAGGCCCAGGAAGAAATGAGCTGTATGCCTGATAGATCACAGATGAACTCAGGAAAAAAGTGGAGACAGAGAGGAGGCCCGGTAAGAGACAGCCCCATGCCTGGTTGTCCTCAGCTGAGCACAGACCTCGGCAGAGATCATCAGCCATCTTGCTTCACCACATGGCAGCTGACTGGTGAGAAAGCATCTCTGATGTGCTTTGATTTGGACATTTCATTGCCTCAGAACTGTAAGCTTTTAACCCTAATAATATAAAAGCCAACACATTTCTGGTACTTTGCAACAGCAACTCTATAGCAAACAAACAAATATGAACATAGATCAAAGCAGAAGCATAGGCATACGCATGGTTATAGGTGTTGTAGATACTCATATATGTTGACATAGCCATGATATAAATACAGGTAATGCTATGGAGAGAAGTAGAGGTGGAAAAAGAGAGTGCTTTTAAAAGCAATCATACTATTTCAAAGGAGTTTTTCTCATCTAACTTGAAATGAACATGATTCCATATCAATAAATCCTTCAGCTAAGATTGTTTTCAGGGGTTTAGATATCCCTGCAAACCAATTTAATTGAATAGAGCTTCACTTTTTAAACACATGGAGCAATAAGGGAATAGAATCTCAACAAAACATTTTTAAAAGAGAAAAGGAATTATAAAGAGTCCAAATCTCATGGAGATTGAAACTGGAGGCAGCTCTAGGATGTTAGCACTCAGAGCTTTGGTACCAAGGTCTGAGTTGACTATAAATAAGTTGTCTTTTCTTTTGGTCTTCCAATCAACTATAAAATTCCGTTTCAATTTCTGAGAAAAAGAGAGTGAAAGAGAGAAAATATGAAAGAAGGAATCTGATGATTGGGCTAGATATTAACTATCACATCTATTTGCCATAATCATGACATAGACAGCCTCCTAGCATATGCATCAGTCATTGTCCTGTCCTGAGAGGATAAGGTCACACGATTTTTGAACTGCTTAGGACACTTATTGCAACTGAAATTAAACAAGGGAATACAAGGATTTATTGGCTCATATCTTAACAGTGTTCAGTGGAGCTGAATATATGTGCTCAAATTATAAAATTGTGGACATGTTGCTCTCCATTTCCCTATACTGATTTTATGTGTGTTGGCATCATTCTCAGTCAGGCTTTCCCCATGTGGTGGCAGAGAAGGGTACCAGAACTATTATTCTTGCAGTCTACCAGTGGAAAGATAAGCCCTAAAGGGAGAAACTGTTTCTTCTCCTTTGGAATTCCTATGCTTGCCTCTGAGTGACCCAGCCTGCTTAGTTATTAGACTACCCATGAGTCAATTGATGAGGCCAGGGGAATAAGGTAATTTTATTGGCCAACCTTGGTTTATAACCATGGATCAGTCTCATATGGGTCCAAAGTCAGGGAAGCAAAGTTAATCAATACTAGACACGGGTAATCAACAGGCAGGAGAGAGAGGCACACTTAAATTGAGTTTTTGATTAAAGTTTGATCAAGGACTATTGACAAAGGTATGGACAGTACCAAGAAAAGCAACAAAGAAGGGTGTCAGGCCCCAGGGATGGTAACAGAGGGGAGCCTATAGGTGTTATAGACCACCTATAAATGCAAAGTGACAAGAGAGGAAGCAATCCTGTAACCCAGAGAGATTTGAATTGAGAAGGCTACTCTACTCACTAAAACAGCAGCCTTTAAGAGGGGGACGCAACCAACCCACGCTGACCTGATACTGGAGCAAACATTCTGACCTCAGTCACTCTCTTCTATTTTCTTTGGGCACCTTATATGCCTCCAAACCTAACAGCAAGCCAAAGGGAAAGGGAGTTGATTTTTGATTATTTTTTATTTATCTTATAAAATAAAACAGAATCATCTCCCAGAGATAAACATTCCTAAGTGATTGGTGTGCCAAGCTTCAAACTTCTCTGTTTTTACAAAGGACATACTCACAGACACATGCTAACTTATATACTCAAATATATTTATGCATCTGAATAAACAAACATATGTATGCATGTACAAATGCAAAATCATATATATAAACTCATAATTATTTAGTTTTATATGTTTGTCTTTTAAAATGTGGTCGTTTCATGCATATTGTTCTGCAAGTTGCTATCACCTTAAATTGTAGATATCTTTCCAAGTCTATACGTTTCTATTTCTCAAATTATTTTAATGGATATACAAAATACTTAGTAACTTCATCATAATTTATCAAACTATTTTCCTATAGGGAGATTTTCAGGTTGTGTATGCGTTTTTAGTATTATGTACATTGCTATAATGTATTCCCTTACATACATCTTTAAGAACACAAGGGGCTACTGAATCGTGAATTAGACATAGATTTCTTTGGCATTATCCATTCTAATATCCTCCAGTATTTATTTTGTACACTTAAACAATGAAAGATAGTGCTTTCTCTGCTTCCTTACCTAATCATAATGCTTGGTAAATATATATTTTTTGGCCAGTATATGACAAAAGACTACCTCATTATTTGCTTCTGTAGCTTCATTTTGCATTTCCTTCAGAGTTATTGAGTGTAAACTTTTTTTAAATTTATATTATTCATTTACGTATTTATTATAAGAATTCCCTGTTTTTTAATCATTTGTTCTTATTAATTTGTAAGGACCTTTACAAGATGTTACAGTTAAAAACGTATGTTGTAAAATGTATTTAATGAATTTTCTTTCATTCACATATTCGTATTTGTTTCTTTTTTAACTTTGCTTAACTTTTCATCTGTCATGAAAAATTTCTATTGTTTTGCATAGTCAAACTTTTTTTTCATAATTTTGGAGTTCACCTCATGCTTAACAAAAACTCAAGCTTATAAAAATATGTTCCTTTAGCCTATGTTATTTTTGTGTTTGTAAAATAAAACCTTGAGAGTATTAATTCATTTGGGATTTATGTTTTGTGTATGCTATATGAGAGTTGACATTGATATTTTCTTCAATACGGACAGCAATTTGTTTCAGTATCATTTATTGAATCGCCCATTGTTTTCTCACTTTTTTGAAAGATTTTTATCTCACAAAATTTCCATATGCATTGCTCTATTTCTGTATTATTAAATTTAGTTCTAAAATATTTATGTATCTATCCATGTGTACACTCATTTATTGGTGTTTTTACTTTATAGTATATTCTAAATTCTAATAGAATCAGTGTACCTTCATGAATCATATTTTTCAATAGCTTTTGCCCTCTCTCATACATTTACTCTTTCAGCTGACATTTGTAATTTCTCACAAAGTTATTGAAAGATGGAAATCTGATTTAAATAAAATTAAATGTATATATTTTTTGAGATGGAGAGACATCACCTCACCCCTATTATTAAAATATTACCTTAAATATTTTACAAAAGCTTAATACTGGTTTATATAGTTTTTATTAAATTTATATCTTCACATTTTATAATTTTAGCTTATTTTTCTGTTTGCTTTGTTTTGTATTTGCTCTTTTGTTTTTGATTTGATTTTCAAATATAGAGTCTAATATGCCATTGCTAATATCAAGAAAATAATCTGAATGGACATATTTTCCTTCTATCCAGCCACCTTATTGCAATCTTTAATTTTTATTTGAATTTCTTGGATATTCTTGGTTACAACAATATAAATAATAACAATAATGTTGATGGTGATAATAATAATAATGGCTATAATGGTTAATAGTCATGTTATTAATGAATAACATTTAGTAAACACCTGACAGTTTGTTAAGCATTTATGTGTGATGACAAAGAAAGACTAATGTCCTCTTTCCACAGATGAGAAAATTGAAGCTTAGAAAGGATAAGCAATTGCCAAGGTCTTCCAGGTAATATGACTGACCTGGAACCAGAGCCAAGATTTTTTATGACTTCAGAGACCATATAGCCAAACATAAAACTGTAAAGTTATCTCTTCTTTGGCTACAAACTCTAAAAGAATCCTGAGTAACAGTGAAATCAAACATTCCTAGTTGACCTTGAGTTCAATGGCATGTCAGAATATACTTACTATGTTTTTTTAAAACAAATTAATTTTATTGGTATACATTAATAAAGCATACAGTTTATCCAAAGTGTACAGTCAATGGTATTTGGTATAATCACATAGTTGTGCATTCATCACTTCAATCATTATTAAAGCATTTTTATTATTACAGTAATAATAATAATAAACAAAAAAACAGGCAAACAAACAAACAAGAAAATTCCTTACCTCTCAATATCTCTGTTTCCCCTGCTGTACATAGCTGCTATTTCTGGCTATTCTTGCACAGTAATTTATTTGTTTATTAAGCAGTTTTATTGAGATATATGCACATACCATATAATCTACCCAAAGTGTATAATGAATGGCTTTTTTTAGCTGTTAAAAAGTTCCTTTCTTGAATATTGTAAAAATAAATAGAAAAATAAATTGCAAATTTTAAATGAGAGTGCAAGGCTAGATTAGATTTAATGTAATCAATTATGAAAAATAGATAGCTTAGCAACAAACATTTATAAATGTAAATGATAATTCAAATATAATAAAAATTAATTATAACATAATTCTAATTTTTATATCACAGCTCTAACTATTGGACATAATAATTCCTAAGAATGAAATAAATTATTGGTTTAGTTATTTAATTCCCATTTAGGCCATAATTCTTTCTAAATAATCAAATTCTTATTTGGGAATGCTTCACATCTTATTAGAAAGAACTACAGCAGATAATAATTTGTCAACTCATAATTTTATGAGGCAGAAAAACTCAAAATCTTGTTCAACAGCAGTCATGCTAAATCATTATTGATCCAGATAGATTATTTTAATTAAAGAGTATGAATACGAAAGGTATAAAGAAAAATGAAGTATCCAAAAATATATCTCTTCTCCAGCCCTCCTCAATTAAAAGCAAGTGTTTATTTTGTATGAAAAAAAGTTACAGAATACTGATCACAGGAATAATTTGCCAGTTGCACTGAGTAATTATTGTTCATATACTATAATGTTGTTATTTTACATTTAACTGATCTCTTCCAGCTTTTGAATACTGTTTGCATGGGATACCTTTTTCCAACCTTTCACTTTTAACGTGATTGTGTCCTTACATCTGAGGTGGGTCTCTTGAAGACTACATATAGACTGCTCATATTTTTTTATCCATTCTATCAGTCTATGTCTTTTGATTGGGGAGTTCAATCCATTAACATTCAGTGTTATTCCTGTAAAGGCATTACTTGCTTCATCCATTTTGTCCTTCGGCTCTCTGTTGTCATATTGTTCTATTGTTTGTCTTCTTATCTTTTAGTTTACCCTTCTTAATAATCTTCATTTATACAATCTTCTCCAAATCTCTCACCCTTGTTTTTTTCTTTCAGGCTGCAGTACCCCCTTTAGTATCTCTTGCAAATCTGGTCTTTTGGTAGCATATTCTGTCAGTTTTGTTCATCTGTTTGTGCTCATTTTTTGAAGGATAACTTTGCCACATACAGAATTCTTGGCTGGCAGTTTTTCTCTTTCAGTACCTTAAATACATCATACCACTTTCTTTTCTCCTCCATGGTCTCTGATGAGAGGTCTGCACTTAATCTTAATGAGTTTCCTTTGTATGTGATGCTTTGTTTTTGTCTTCCTGCTTTCAGAATCTTCTCTTTATCTCTGATATTTGTCATTCTGAATAGTAGGTGTCTCAGGGTAGGTCTATTCAGATATATTCTGTTTGAGGTGCCTTGTCCTTCTTTATATCTTTATATCCTTCATAAGGGTTGGGAAGTTTTCGGTAAGTATTTTCTCAAATATTCTTTGTGCCTCTTTTCCATTCTTTTCTCCTTCTGGGACACCAATAATGTGAATGTTTCACATTGTCTTTAATTCCCTGAGACCCTGCTCCATTTTTTTCATTCCCTTCTCTTTCTTTTCTCCTTTCTTTTCCAGTTTAGAATTCTGTCTTTGAAATTACACTTTTTGTCTTCAAGCAAATTCAATTCTGCCCTTATGTGCTTCTAATGTATTTTTAATCTCATCCATCATGTTTTCCATTCCCATAAGGTCTGTTACTTTTCTTTGCAGGCTTTCAAATTGTTCTTTATGTTTTCCCAGTGTCTTCTTAATATCCTTTATTTCTTTGGTCATATTTTCTTTAAATTCTTTGAAGTCATTTAGGAGAGTTGTGTGATTAGCACTGATATTGTCGTAAATCCTTTATCTCTTCAGGATATTTTGTTTGCTCTTTTTGCTGGGCCATCTCTTCCTGTTTCCTAATATGGCTTATAATTTTTTTGCTGCTGTCTAGGCATCTGAATATGTTGGTGAATTTACTCTGATGGCTAATTTCTCTCTCTTGCCTATTTTTTCTGCCCAGGTCTTCTTTGATATTTGGTTCAACTTATTCTCTGTCTCTAAAATTGCCCAGCTTAAGTTTTCAGAATCGGGCCAGGGACTCACTAGTGGGACACATATTTTCTCCCAGCAGTTGCATACAGAGAGGGCAGTTTTTGTCCATGTAATTTCTAGACCAGCCAGAAGATGGCACTAGTCAGTGCATATTTCCATGGAGATGTTTCAGTCTCAGCTTTCCTGTGTTCCTGTGCTGAATCGCCAGATGGGAGATCCAAAGTGGGCTCTGCTGGCCAGATTCACTGAAGAAAAGCACCTCTCCTTCCCCTCCCTTTTCCCTTGACACTGCTGACAGGGAGGAAGATGTATGCTCCCCACTTCATGGGCTGCAGTGAGTCAGGTATTTTGTGACAGCTTAATATTTTGGAGGTGGGGGAGGGCAGCCCTTCCAGGCTGCCACAGGGGCTTGGTAACTCACATTCAACATTTCCGCTTCTTTGTCTCTCTATCCCTCACCCTCCTGGGAGTTGTGTAGCACTGTCCTGGTCTGCTGACCCCCAGAGCAGGTCCCTCAGACAGTTTTTGGCTCTTTCTCCACTGTTTTCATGAGAGCATTCACCTCTGCTTGTTAATCCATTGCTGCCATCCCACAATTCTCTCTTATTATGTATTTTTTTCAGTTTTGGTTTCTAACATACGTTTTCTCAAAATTTTAGGTCACTTTCTTCTATTCCTATTTAAACTAATGTTTTAAAATCAGTAGCAAATGTGGAATATTATTAAATTTAGTATCTATTGACACAATCATATGTTAAAACACAAGAGTATAGTTTTCTAAAGTTTACCATCTTGCTATCTTGAAATAAACTACATCCACATGCTATATTATGTTAATATTTGTCTGAATGCTATTTGTAGTTATTTAAGACTTTTTTCATCTATATTTGTAAGCAATATTCTTCCATAGTTTAATTTTTCAGTGCTATTTTTATCACGTTTTTATATCAGGTTTTGCTAACTTAGTAAGATAGTCATATTTATCTATTCCTTGAAATAATGTTTTATAGCATCCATATTTCCTATGCCCCAAAAAATTGATAAAATAAAGCTGAAAATTCATCTTGGTTGGCAAATTTTTAGAATTATAGCATGAAATTCTTTATAATTTTTCTATGATAATTTATCTTTTCATGCTTTTTAACTCTTTGAATTTATTTTGGAAATTTACATCCTAGAATATTGTTCTTCTCATTAAATTGTTTTCATTTTCACTAATTCTTACATGAAATAATTTGTATTTATTTTATTGGAATTTTGAGTTGGATCTCTGACTATTTTTAATGTTGCAAACATTTTCTTTCTTTTTCCAAATCATAATTTTCTACTTCATTTGACCAACTTTTATTAATGTATTCTGCATATTTTATTTCTTTTTGTCAACAAAAATTCTTAAGTTTCTTCTCCCCTCTACTGCCTTTTAAATTTTCTCAAAATTTAACATTAACTCATTCATTTTCAGTCTTTCTTTTAATTCAAAGCTTTTAAATTATCTTCTGAGTATGGTTTTAGATACATTCTGTAAATGTTTATATGAAATTTTCTGGTTTTTTTTTTTGTAATCTTTAACTGACTTAGAATTATAGTTCAATTTTTATTTAATATGTATTTTATATATTTAAATTAAATTTTTATTAGAAAACATTTTAAATGGTTTGTATATTTTTTTTATAGGACACTATGCTTTTTTACTTTTAGCCAAATAATATGGACTCTAAATTCTCCACCTTTTGGAATTCATTAAGGTTTATTTTATAGCCAGGAACATGGTCACTATTTACTTATTATTATTATTTTTTGGTACCTGATTGATTATTGGTCACAAGAGATATTATGTATTTTAATATTGTATATAATTCCAAAAATAGGAATTAAATCACCTTTGTTAATTCTGTAACCTAATCTTTTTTTTTTTTTTATCATTATTGTCTTAAAATCTATTTGGTGTGTCAAACTCTGAAATCTGAGAGGGACTCTCATTCTGGTTTTAACTTTCCTAATTCTCTTTACCTTGGCCTTGGGAATTTAACAGCCCACAGATCACTTACATTTCTAATGTATTACCTTTTTTAAAATGCAAAACATGCCTTTCCATCTTGATTAAGGTTTTAGCCTTAAATTTCACTTTATTTGATTCGTTTGTAAATATATCATCTTCTAGAGACTTTTTATGTTTTTACTTTTAAAATTTGTGGCATTTTAGATGTGTGTGTTGCAAACAGTACATAGCTATATTTTTAGTCTAATGTAAATAAATTCACTAATTTCTAGAATAAAATCTTCATTTCTGGAACTTTTGCCTTATGATTTAATTCTATGCAAGTAATAAAGCATAAATGTATTAGGGTTCTCTAGGGAAACAGAGTCAACAGAAGATATCTGCCAATAATATGAAATTTTATAAAATTCTTTTACATGATGTGGGGATACACAAGTCCAGGTACTGCAGGCAGGCTGCAAACCAGGGGCTCAGATGAAAGTCCAATGAAGGTCCTTGATGAGTTTCTGGGAGACATTGGCTGTCCAAAGACAAGCTGGGAAATTCTCAGCTTCTGAAATCACTTCCTATTTTAAGGCATTCAACTGATTGGATAAAACGTCACTCACTGCTAACGGCAAACTCCTGGTTAATCATAGATGTAATCAGCCATCTAGGCAGTAAACTCACTGATGACTAAAGCCCATAACTGTCCATGTATTACAATTAGCCCAGTGCTTGCTTGACCAAACATTTGGGCAAAATTACCTGGCCAAGTTGACACATTAGCCTAACCATCACAAAAAAGAATATTTGTAAATACTATATTTTAAACTGTTTACAGATCTTTAGCCCTTTTCTTAAATTTTTAATATTTATTAAAATATTTAATAAAATGTTTTAATATTTCAATTATTTTTGACAAGTTCATATCAAATGGATTGTTTAAGCCCCATAAAGTAATAAAAAGTAATATCTAACTTCTATAATCCTTTTTTTGTGTCATTCCAGGTAGAAAATAATAAAATAGCCAAATATTAGGATATCTTTTCAGAAAACAAATTCAACACAGTTACTTTCATAAATGAACCAGAATTATAAATGTTAGGAAAGGTTTGCACACAGAAAGAAATGCCTCCCCACTTTCAGAGTGTTTAAAGTTCAGTTCTATATGTTGGTAGGGTCAAATGTCTTTCAGAGAAATTTTGATTTTTCCTAACTTTGTCTAAATCAGATTGGGAAATGAAAATAAAATGATATCAATGACAGGGAAGTGGATGTGGCTCAAGTGATTATCTCCTTCTACCACATGGGAGGTCCCAGGTTCGGCTTGTGGTGCTTCCTGGAGAAGACAAGCAAGACAGCGAGTTGGCGTGGCAGGCAGGCGCAGCAGGCAGGCATGGTGGGCTGACTCAACAAGTTGATGCAACAAGGTGACACAACAAGATGATTTAACAAGGAGACACAAAGAGGAAAGACACAAAAAAGCAGAGAGTTGAGGTGGCTCAAGTGATTTGGTGCCTCTCTCCCACATAAGAGGTCCCAGATTCGGTTCCCAGGGCCTCCTCAAGAGAAGACACACACACACAGCAAATGGACACAAAGAGCAGACAGTGAGCACAAGCAACAAGGGGAGGGGGGGATTGTATTAGTCAGCCAAAGGAGAGCTGATGCAAAATACCAGAAATGGGTTGGTCTTTATAAAGGGTATTTATTTGGGGTAGAAGTCCACAGTTACCAGACCATAAAGACTAAGTTTCTTCTCTCACCAAAGTCCATTGCCACGTGTTGGAGCAAGACAGCTGCCGAAGTTTGCCAGGGTTCAGGCTTCTTGGGTTCCTCTCTTCCTGGGGCTGCATTTCTCTCCAGGCTTAGCTCCTCTGATTCCTCCATAAGGTCAGCTGTAGACTATCAGGCGAACATCTCGCTTCTCTTCTCCTGGGGCTTTCTCTCCAACATCAAAACTCCAACATCAAAACTCCAACTTCAGAACTGCAACTCAATAACTGCCTCCTCTGTCCTTTGCCTTGCCTTTTATATTCAATTCTCCCACCCACCAAGGGGTGGGGCTCAATGCCCTACTGATGTGGCCCAGTCAACACCATAATCATAACTTAATCATGCCCAGATTAACAGATCAGTTTACAAGCATGATCCAATTATATTTTTGGAATTCATAATTACATCAAATTGCCCAACAGCTACAGGGGATAAATAATTTTTAAAAAAAATGATGTCAGTGACAAAGAAGAAGTTGCCAATATAGCAGTAAAAAAAAGAAAACTGTTAAGAGTGCAGATTAATTCTTGGTATCACCTATTCCAACACTGTAATTTTACTGATGTGAAAATTAAGTCTCCCAGAGTTTAGACAACTTATCTGAAGTTATATTCTGTCAGTATAATTGCTAAGGACATGTCTAAGAATTTCCTTCCAAAGAGAGGAAAACAGCCTGGCGTAGAAATAAGCTTCACAGGTTTCCAAACAATTGGGCTGGCCTTAAATTCTGAATCCACACTTACTAGCCTGAAGACAGATCCATCTGGGATGAAATCTCGCTTCTTCACTTATTAGCCATGAAAACTGAGCAATTATTTAAATTCTAAGCCTGAACTTTTCTCATCTGAAAATGAGTACGCTATTACCTACTGTCGAGCACAGATGTTCTAAGGAACAGATGAAGTTTTATGCACAGAGTGCCTGGCACCTCCTAACTCCCCAGCAAACACAAGCTTCCTTCCCAGTCTCCTTGATTAAACCAGCCCACACTGGCTTTCTAGGAGTCGGATTAATTGCAGGCACTAAGTGTCCCTACTACTGTTGGGGAGCAGCTCAGCAGTGGGTGGAATTGATCTAGAACACTTCTCTGCAGATGATGTAATCTTGGAAAGTGTGGGAGCTAGGATGGGGCAGGCCTAAGAAATTAAGGGGATTCTATACTTCTTCACTAATTTCTAGAAAATGCTCTGATTTTCCTCCTCAGGCAAATAACTGGAACATGACTTTTCATTTTTCATAACTGCCAGAAAAGTCTAGTGGTGCCTGTGGGAACCATCAAAAGGAATTATATTACTATGTTTCTCAGGGTTAGAAAAAAATGGGGTGAAAAGTATATATAAAGTATATATAGAGGCCTATCTTATGTAACCCTGCCATGTCACCATTTTTAAACAATCACTTACAATCTCATTAGCACGGCCAGGGAATAGATTTGGCTCATTCTGCCGCTGCCAGAGCCTAACCCTCAGGTTAGGCATCCATTGATTTTAGCTTCCATTGCTCTGTAAAACACATCTGGGTTGTTAATTAATAATTCGTTAAGTTGGAGACAAATTTGTTATGGCTTGAACATGCCTGATGGAAAGCACAGATAATGCTCATAAAATGTTGGGGAAAAAAGTAATTGAAAGGATGATTATAAATTATTTTTGGCTTTACGCTACCCTCAAGTTAAAGAAAGTACAAAGCAATAATTTATTTTTGGAGAGGAAATTAGCCTCTTTTACTGTTATCTAATCAATGTTTAATATTCTTCTCAGCCTGATTCTCTAGTTTCTTAGGGAAGTTAAAAGGAGATCCCATTTCACTCATGCACTCAACATATTCCACATTTCTTCATCTCTTTTGTTTGAAATTCTTTAAAAAATGACTTTTGATTAGTATACTAGATTCTTGACTATGTCAGGCAGAACAGTTTAATACCTGTAATTAGTGACCTTGTTTTATTTGTCTCCATCAGGAGTGACAATTGATTTTATTAATGCTCTTGTTTCATTAAGTGCCTGCTGAATAAAAAGCACCTGTGTTAAACATTTTAAAATACATCTGAAAATTCAGCCAGGTGTAGAAGCAATTGCACTTCAGCACACATGCAATTGACCTTGCATAATTTGCAATATTGTCTGAGTTTTTACTTCTGTGATGTGGACATCAGTTTGTTTTGTGGACTCTATTTGATTTTCAGTAATTCACTTGGGCACTAGTAGCATAGACACAACGTTAGTGCAAATTCAAAACACTTGAAATATTCCATTTTAAATTCAGGATTAGATTGTATTCATTTTCCACCCTGATTTGGGTAGTTTAGCAAATCAGGAACTCTCTGTTCTGATTCCTCACACCAACTCAACAACAGAAGGGTTAAACTCTAAGAAAAGGGGCAGGGGGAAGCCTCCTTTTCGGCCTCTTTAAATATTCCTCTCATTATCTCTGGCCATCTGCACTTTGGTCAAAGTTCACCTGTGAGAAATGCGGGCTAGAAGGAAAGTCACTTATGCTTCCTGGGCTTCTCTTCCCTCAGCTTTAAAATGATGAGGGCCAACTGCCTATAAGAGAGGGTCCCCTCCCTGTTCCTTCAGCACACCCCACTCCTCTGCAAACCATACTGCCTTGTAATGAAAGGTGTTCTTTTCGGTCTCCCCCACTAGACTGAGGATTGAGGGAAAACAGGTACTTCCTGCCAGTTATCCTTTTAGCCCATCCATCCAACTCATTTCTCATCTCATCCAGCCCCTACAAAATGCCCTTGCCAAAGGGCCCCTCACCTGACACACCAGAGGACAGGAAATAAGTCCTCATGAAAAGAATGGCTTTCAGTGATTCCTCCTCCCACAGGATCCCCTCCATTTGAGGTGCTACTATGGAGACTTACTGAGAAGCATGGGGGAAGGTGTATGGAGGTACACTGGACAAAATTGAGAGGAGGATTTAATTTGCTTTTTTTGGTTTCCTAAATACATTACATCATCTTCACCTTCCACTCTTTCCCAACCTGTGACCACATCCTCAAAAGGACTGTTTATCATAGGCTTGGAAAATGTTAATAGAGAGCCATTTTCTCCACAAAAGGAAGTTAAAGCTAATATTTTTTCCCGTATGACATGGCACCAAGGATACCAAAAAGACCTTTCTGGTTATCAACTGGCCTCTCTTCTTCACGCACAGGCCGGTTTCCAATTCCTCATTTAAAAACAAAACAAAACAAAACAAAAACTTAGTCTAGCAAAGATTTCTGGTCAGAAATTTAGGGGTACCCATTCACAGCACAGCAGTGCCAAGCACCCCATATTTCTTCCTCAGACTACTTGAGCACACGAGTGTCTAGTGCTTACCCCATCCTCCTCTCCCTCTGGTCTTCTGTGGCCAAAGGGGTGCTCACTGATTGTCTTGATATCACCAACAAGTCTCCTGTGCAAGTAGCAGAAAGCACACAGCACATGGTTGACACCCAGGCTTTCCCTGTTCATGGATGCAGCTTTTGTGTACAGCCTTCTTGCTGCTAGGGAGCCAACAACAGGCAGGCTATGTGAAAAACCCTGGCATTTGAAGAACTCAAAGATGGACACCTCTTTTCTTTCTCTTACCAGAACTGTAGGATCAGTTGAGAAAGAGTCATAGTAGTTAGACAGATATCAAATTCTTAGGTCTGTGGGCAAATGGGCCTGCTGGTAATATGAACCCTTAAACTGAAGTCATGCCCCAAGCTAGGAAGAG
>JAQZBX010019420.1:0-10473 GCA_029593785.1 Cabassous unicinctus
GGGTACACTGAAGAGGAAAGAGACAGTCTTAACCAATTGCAGGTTCAATATCTGTTTTTGCAAATTTTACAAAAAGCCTGTGATCATCTGAACACAATAGAAAGAGACCATTCAAGGAGCCAATAGATCAATCTTCATTGACTTCAAGTAAATTAGTCTCTGGTTATGCTTTAGACTATAAAGAAAATAATGATTTTTTTATATTTTTGGTATTTATATGCGCTATTATTTAAGGGTTTTCTGAATTTAGGTGAAATGTTCCCAGTTGGCAGTGGTTATTTAAATTGTAGCAAATAGGAAAGACTTTAGACCTGTGAATGGTTTCCAGGGTTCCTCAATCACCATTGCTGCCCTTTGTCTCCAGTGTGATATTTCTGACGGACTGTCACTGGAAAACATATGTGTCCAAGAGTCAAAACAGGATTTAAAGCTTTTCTTCTCCAGCTGTTTGATATTGACCATTCCTGCTACCACTGAGGTTTTCCACTTCACGTTTTCTGGTCCAGGTGGCTCCATCCATTCTTTTATGAGACCACTAAAATTTAGTCATAACATTGCCAATTTTTAAGACCTCGCTAAGATTAAGTGAAACTTGAAGATGTAAGTTGTGGGTTAATGCACCAAACCCTTGAGACAGACAGTAATAGTGTGTACTGAAGTGAGAAATGGTGAACAATGGCATTAGACCTTGCTGGGTGGAGATAGGCAGATGGGTGTACAGCTATATTTCCCAAATTGTACGTGCAGAGTATAGTAAGAGTATAATGGTAATATGTGGCCCTCAAAAAAAAAAAAGCTTCCTTTTTTAAAGAGGGATTTTCACTGTTAAATAAGATTAAGGAACTACGTGTTAAATTGAGTTAAGTATGTTTCTTTCCTGCAGCGTGATGTTTCACAAAAACAGTTGAAAATTAAGCCTTTTTTTGGTAGCTGATGTGACTCAAGTATTTGAGCACCCACTTCCCACATGGAAGGTCCCAGGTTTGGTCCCCAGTGCCTCCTACAAACAAAAAACACAAACAACCGAAAAAACCAACACAGGGGAGTTGATGTGGCTCAGTGATTGAGCGCCAGCTTCCTACATATGAGGTCTGGGGTTCAATCCCCAGGCCCGGTATCTAAAAAAAAAAAAAAATTTAGCCTTTTTTTTTTCATGGAACCCTCTTATTATTTCACCGAACACTAGTTTTATTTGGAAAAGAGTTTGGTGAATGCATATATAGTATTAAGAATATGGGACTTTGCATCATGCAGTTTTGGATTCAAATCTTGGTTCAGCTGTTTATGAGCAATGCGATTGCAGGTACATCAATTAACCTCCCAAGCCTCATTAATCTGTGAGACTGGGATCAAAATACTTGCCCTATAGGACTGTTATGGGATTTAAAGATAGCACATAGATAGTACTTTGTATAGTGCCTTACATGTGGTACGTGCCCCCAAAATCACACCTTGTATTAATGTTTGAATGTGTTCTTTGAAAGGACTTTAAGGGAACGTTAATCTGAAATCACAGGGAAAACAATTATATTGAGCTGTAATTCTGTTGGCTTTTACCTAATGTATGTTGGGTGACTCTCTAGGGAGAATGAAATCTACGTAGATTTGATGAACCCCATGAAATGCTTCAAAGTTATTTGCGTGAAAATCTCTCTGCTTTAGAAGAAGCAAACATTTTTTTTTCGCTAGTAGAGAACGATTCACCATTAATTTAATAAAATCCTACATGAAATAGTAGTGTGTTCAGTAAGGTTATATACCAATTGTTAACCATGTTTGTATCTGGATGGGTAGGAGTTGTGATAATTTACAATTTTCTTCTCTCTAATTTTTCTGTTACGAACATGTATTATTTTGTAATGAGGAAAAAAGTTATTTTTAAGACTTAAACTAATAAAATCTTCTGTAATGCTTTCCTAAGTTATTTGATGCTAATGTTCTGGTAATGTTTATGCTCCTAGTGGGAGGCGATTATGTCTATTTAAATAGTGTTATATACAGCACAATTTTTCCGAGATATAAAAATAATCATAGGCTTTAGAACTAAAAGATATCTTAAGGATCAACTTTTCCCAAGCTTTCCTGTAAAAATGCAGAAATGGATCCCAGGAAGCTTATAGGAGACTTGTACACAGTTAGGTAGTGGCAGAACCAGGACTTCTGTGCTTTTGCACATGCATATTTGAAACAGACATTGCAGGCACTAGGTGACTGGGAGAAGAGCTGATTAAAAGGAATGTTGACAATCCATGCACTTGCAGTTCATTATTCATATTCCAATTCCTTCCAAATTACCTGATCCTAACTGCACTGTTTCTTTCCCTCTTAAAACAAGCTCTCAGTGGCACAAGTTTAAAATAGTCACAGAGTATTTTATAATACTCCCATGTTCCTTTGTCTCTTTTGGCAGTTTCCTATGCATTCTGAACTTACCTCTTTTCCCCAACCACAATGTCTCAATGCTATTCCTGGCTGCTTGAAGTCTCTACCCCAACCTTCACCAAAACCCTTCCCATTTCAAAGTTCTCAAATGTCTAATTCTTTTCTTTTCTCCTTTCCTAGCTCTGGTGAACTCCGCCTTATACTTCAATTTTTGTTCTTTCTCTGAAGCCTTTACCCAATTCCCAAGGCAGCATCAGTGGTTCCTTCATACAATTATTACTTATGAAAATTACAGCTTTGTTTCTTTCCCCCTCTGGCATATGAGTTAGAAAAGTCTTATTCATTTTTGTAACAACTTAACATAGAATAGGATGTTAAATGAAGAGTGGTTCATCTCTACTACATGTTTAGAGAAAAATATGATGAAATAATTCAAACTGAGATGTAAATGACAGATAGACTTTCTTCTCTACCCTCACGGGAACATTTCATTTTAGACAAAGTGACTCTGGATAGTGCCTCAATTCATACCACATAGGCAACCAGGTTGTCCTGGCACACAGACTGGTCTACACTAGAAGTGTAAGAGAGGCCAGAACATGGAACTAATAAGGCAGCAAAAGCAAAACACTGGGAAATCCCGGGAAGTTGGAGAAGAAGAAATGACTAAACACCACTGAAAAGAGCTGGTCCTGGGGGCTCTAAAACAGTAACTGGAAGCAGAGCCTTAGGATAGTTGGTCTTCGCAGGGATCTAGACTCTAAACTGCTCATTAAATACTGCATCTTCTGTGGTTGAGATCGGAATAAATTTCATCCTCCAGTTTCACATTTCAGTAACAGTTACTGACAACCCAGATCGCAAATTGTCCCCATTAGAAGTGAGGGAGACAGATGGGAGGGGAATAAGCAGAGTGATGATATTTGTCACTTATCTTTGCTTAAAAATGACAGAAATTAATTGCTTCTTCCTCTGAGTTTTCATGGCAGGTTTTTTGTACCTCAATTGTGCCTATCATTTTTGTCTTTATTCCTAATTTGTTTTTCACATGTCATTCTCCCTGTCGCCCATACTCACCATGGGATGGTACCTTATGTCCTTGGAGTTATGAGATCCTGTGCTCTATCTCTGTACCCCTGAATGGGCAGTACAGAGATTTATATATAGGAAAGAAAGGAGAAGCAAGGAAGGAAGGAAAGATGCAAAGAAGAATTGCCATCTTTGGAAGGTATTGGTTAGTGTGAGGAGTGTGTTGGGGAAGAAGATTGGATGGACTGGAGTAGGGAGAATGGAAGCTAAGGGTTAAGAGGAAGGAAAAGGACATGGTGATGGTAGACCAACTGAAATACCTAGTTTCAAATTCCCTAGCATTTTCTGTGATTATTGCTGATAGTTTTGCCTTGTCTGGCATTTCAATATGTACTGAAGTAGTTTGGGCCAGTTTCTCAGTTTACTCCATTGCTAAATTATTAATCTGCCCCTTGGGTTCCTTAGAAAACTGATCAGCAGCTGTATTACTGTTAGATAAAATAGCTCTGTGGTGGTTCTTGTCATTTACCTACTCAGGTGTCATTTTTCTTCTTTGAGAAATCAAACCTTTGGATCTGAATTACAGAATTACAGAATTTCTTTTCACTGCAGAAGTAGGCTGCAATTGGGTTTAACCAGTGACTTGACTCTGGGCCATGAACTTGATTTGTTCTTTTTTACGAAGGCATTTTACAATTGAAAGATGACATTTTGAATAGGAGATGTGAACTCAGGTTTCCCCTCCTGAAGCTATCTAGGAAGGCAACAAACTCAAACACTTGAGATCTCAGGTGACCTAGACTGCCTTAAATTGTTTCAGAGTTCAATCTCACTTTATTGCCTCGAATTTAAATCCCTGGTTTCCATTGCAGTGATAACAGAAATCTGAGTATCACATGATAAGTTGTAAATATAAGCCCTCAATATCTTTGTGTATAAATAAATGATGTTAATAGCTGTTTAACTCTTATGCACAAAAGAAAATATTTCATCAGACAGCAGGAAGAATACAAAAAGAAACAAACTAATCAGTCTATCTTCTTGATCAGAATTGTAGCTATACACCTGAAGAGTATTAGAAATAGAACAAATTTAAAAATAAAATTCAATATCTTACATTAGAATGATAATTAAAATTTTTTCAAATGGCTATAGGAATCAAGATTTCCCTACTCTGTTCTATTATTTTCAGACTCTCTTTCCAGGTGTTTCTTTTTCCCTTATCTCTGATTTCTATGCCTTCTTCCTCCACAATCATTCATTCACGCATTTGCTCAACTACTATTAATTGAGTAACTATGTGACAGTCAATATATCATGGACATGGATACGATGATAAACAACACATAATCTTTGATTTCAAGGAAATTGCAGAGTCAGCCAATGTACCAATTAAATAAAAGTTTGGTTTTTAAGGAGGTAATGATCCCCAGCATTAATGACCAATGAATATATAAAAAATGAAAAGAAGTGGATAAGGTGTAGTTTTAGTTTGCTAAATGCTGCCAAAGCAATATACCAGAAATGGGTTGGCTTTTACAGTGGGTATTTATTAGGTTAAAAGCTTACAGTTTTGAAGTTGTGAAAGTGTCCACATCAAGGCACCATCAGGAGACCAGCTGTCAGAGATCCTCGAGTCCTCTCTCACATGGCAAGACACATGGAGACATCTGTTTCTCTTCCAGGTCTCGTTGCTTCAGATTCTGGCTGCTCTGTCTGTAGCTTCCTCTCTCACAGGTTCCTCTCTGAGCACCTAGGTCCCGTCTCACCATCTCTGTGGCTTTTTCTCTGTGTCTGCAGCTTTTTAGTCCTCTGTTTATAAAGGACTCCAGTAAAAGGATTAAGACCCACCCTAGGGCACTCAGTCAATCAAAAGTGATCTAATCAAAACTTCCCTTAACTGAATCTAATCAAAAGGTCCCATCTACGAGAGTGGTTGTTTCTCAAGCAATTGGCCCTCTCCTCCCACATGGGAGTTCTCAGGTTCAGTTCCTGGTACCTCCTAAAGAAGACAAGCAAGACAGTGAGCTGATGTGTCAGGCTGGCGCAGCAAGCTGACACAACGAGGAGACACAATGAGGAGATACAACAAGAGACACATAAACAGGGAGCAGATGTGGCTCAAGTAATTTGGTGCCTCCCTCCCAGATGAGAGGTCCCGGGTTTGGTTTCCAGTGCCTTCTGAAAAAGAAGACGAGCAGACACAGAGAGCACACAATGAACTGACACAGAGAGCAGACAATGAGTGGGCAGGGGTGGGGGGAGAAATAAATAAATAAATCTTTAACAATAAAAAAAGTTCCCATCTACAATGGGTTTACAAGCACAGAAATAGTTTTATTTTAAGAGCAGGAGTTTCTGGGGTCTGCAGAAGACTCAAACCAGCACAGATATCATGAGGTGTGGGCCTTGTAGAATATAGAGGAAATATAGTCTTGACCCTTCAATAGCTTACAAACTATAGTTCAACCATAATGATAGTTATGATTTGAAATATACCACATACAAACGATGCTTAATTTTCATGATAGTTACAAGACAAAGTCTGTCTCCTGATTTTATATAATCCTCTGATTATGCCAGACTGAAATGTGATTGCCAGAATTTGTAGCAAAGCAGCTACAAGAGAAAAATAAGAATTATATTAACTGTGAATGCACAAGGAAAAATATTGCCAAATTTTTATAAATTTGCTATCACATTGTGATAATTCAATATATCCTTGTGATTTTAAGTTACTGTTTTAGAACAGCGTATTTCTTAAGAGTGCAGACATGAGTCAGAGTGCCTGGATTTGCATTTTAACTCCATTACTTACTAGGCAAATTGCTTAACCTCTTTGGACATCAGCTTTCTCATCTTTCATATGGGTATAATAATAATATCTACTCTACCAAGTTGTTTAAGGATCATTTGAGACAATCTGTGTGTATTAGCTTCCTATTTCTGCTGTCAACAAATTACCAGAAACTTAGCTGTTTAAAATAACACAAATTTATTACAGTTTCAGTCAAAAGATCAAAAGTCCAAAACAGGTTTCACTGGACTAAAATCAACATGTCAGCATGGCTGTGTTACTTCTAGAACTCTAGAGGAGAATCCATTCCCTTGGCTTTTCCAGATTCTAGAAACTGCCTTTATTCCTTGGCTCATGGCCCCCCTTCTCCAGATTCAAAGCCAGTAACATAGTATTTTTTCTCCTCTATGAGAAAAAAACTTCTATCTTCTCTCTCTAATTCTAACGTTACTGCCTCCCTCAAGACCCTTGTGATTACATTGGGTCCACTCAGATAATCCCAGAGATAATCTACCTCAATCACATCTGCAAAGTCCCTTTTGCCGGTAAGGTAACCTATTCATGGGCTCCAGGCTTTCAGGGATCATGTCTTGGACATTTTCTGTCTACCACACCATGCAAAGTCCTAGTACTTAAATGTACCTAGTACATTTAAAAGAATATTAGTGGCAAGCAGATGTGGCTTAGTGGTTAAGTGCCTGGTTCCCATGTACAAGGTTCTAGGTTCAATCCCTAGTACTGCCTAAAAAAAAAAAAAAATTAAATAAAAAAAAAAAGAATATTAGTTAATGTTATTATTTCTTGTCTTCCAAGCTTCTCTAAAGTTCAGATTGCTTAAGTTAAAGTTTATATTACTTAAATCCCAGTATACATAGTAAGAGTGCAAAAAAAGAAATAAAACCAGATTTTGACCAACTCAGACTGATGCTGGCAGTCAATGAAAGACATAATTTTGGTCAATTATCAAGTTCACAGAATGCCTGCTCAAATAGGAGGTTCAAGCCCTGAAAAGCAGTTTATACCTCCGACTTTTCCCTCTGCCACTCACAAACATCACTTTTTTGAAGATCTAGCTCAAAACTGGCCTTCCTCCAAAACCATTTCCCTCCAACTACATTCCACTATGACTAATACCTTGCTTTCGTTTCCTTCAAATTTAGGTATTCTCTTCTATATTTTCATCTTCCTTTTCCTAATATCCCCAAGGGATTTGCTGTGTCTTATTTTTTTTGTATCTTAAACTCAAATGTAAATTACTAATTCTCCTGTATCTCCCATAGAGTAACTAGCGCTATGTTGCACACTTAATAAATGCTTGCAAATGACAACATGAATTTTTTGCTTTAGTTAAAGAGGACTTCAGAACTGAAATGAGCCCCTATGTTTGTGTGTAGGTTTTAATGATTCATTTTCTTGTCAGACTTCTGGTTATGAATGCCGTGGCAGCATCAACAGCGTAAAGAGAGAGTTTTGTTCGAGAACATTTGGGGGATTAGAAAAATCTCCAGAGCTTTGGAGGCATTACATTTTGTGTTCAGACTTCCATTTCATTCTGTCTCAAGACTAGAATAAGCAGAGAAGAAAGATGGTAAGATCCACAGAATTCCATATGTAAGTTACCCCCTAAACTCTCTTCAGAAATAAGCAGGAGGAAGGAAGGATTATAATCACAAGGGAATTTCTCATTCAGCAGGGTTAATTCTCCTCAGACTGCAGTTTTGCATATGAGCTCTTTACCCTACAAAATTTATTTCTGAATGCATGAGGCATTTAATTTGATTTATTATCCCTTTTTCCTGTTTTTTTACTCAAATAGCAAGCAAAAAATACCCCTGGATAATTTGTCCATTCAGACCAAATAATTCAAACAGGATTCAATGGGATGCTCTTTATACCTTTTCTCCTATATATGGACCAGGAAAAACAAAATACATTCCCCGCCCTTGGCATGGAAATTACTCACTAGTACAAAAGGTGGAAAAGGCACCATTTAGTGTCACAGAAAAGGTAATTTGTCAAACACATACTAAGGGGTCCTGAAGAGCAAGCATGTTTTCCCTCAGAGGTCTACCTTTTATTAACATAATCATTGGACCAGGCTTTTTGAAATTGGGGAGAGACTCCTCGACTCAGAATAGACCAGCTCTGGAAGTGACTTTCTCCCATCCCTCATCTCAATCCAATTCACACGTTTATGATTGGCTTCCTTTTTTGACCCATGCTTGTTAATTATATCCAGCTGTAGGCAAATTGCTCTTCCAAACTGGCAACACTGAACTCTCAAGCTGCTTGCATTTTCTCCCCCTTCCCTTGATAAAACCTTTGGATTGTGTTGCATTTTCTTGACTAGTGTTTCTGAGCTAATCCACAGTTATGGGCATTTTCAAGTAATCAAGGGATTCACAAAATAACTCTGGTTTTGAGTATGGTGCTTTTCTCTCCGTTTGACCCCACATTACCTCATAACACAGAGAGAAGAGAATTTCCTTAGAGATATGGGCATGTGGCCATCACCATTCTGCTTGTTTCTGGATGTTCTGCAGTTAAATTGAAGTGGTAACTGGCCATGTCAGGACGCTACTCCATGGAGCAATTGTGCTTTGCCCTACAGTCGAAGGATCTAGAATGACAGTTTTAAGGGCATAACAGATGCATTTTTTTTTTTTTTTTTCTTCTGGAAGTCTCTGTCCTCCTCAAGGGTGTTACTGTCAGAAATTTCCTGCTTCTCCTGGGGACTCTACTGACAACACACATAACCATGTGAGAATTTTACTGTAAGGAAGTACATTTTTTCCCCCTCGTCTCCCTTCAAAGTGAAAATAGAAGCTCATTTCCACCTACCAGCCCAAGAGGCTCTGCCTGATGAGTTGGCATTGAGGATTTGTCACATAACTCAAATGAAAATATTTAGAATTATATACATAGGAATTGTGGTGGGGGTTGAGAGCCCAGGTCAGAGTTACAGCTCTGCTATTAACTAGTTGCATAACCTTGGGCAAGTCTTTTAATTCCTCTAAGCTTTGGGTCTCCTCATCATTAAGTGAAATTAATAATACTATCTGTCCTGCCTACCTCCTAGTGCTGGAGGGAGGCTAGATTGAGAACATGTGGGTGAATATACTTTACAAACTGAAAAGTATTAAATAAGCAATTAGTTATTACTAATGAGCTAATTGCATAGAAAGACACTAATGATCTGTCATTGGATAAATAAAATCTTTTTCTTCTGGTGGGAACAGGTCTGTGTGACTTATCCCTAAGTACCTATAAGAAAATAAACATTAAATACATATGTTTATATCATTTAATCCTCTGAAAATCTGAGGTAGGATTTATTAGTCTCATTTTTATAAGAAGGCCATTGAGGTACAGAAATTTTAGATGTTGTTTTAGGCAGCGCTTCCCGAACTCTTTTCCCTAGAACCCTAATCCTAAGAGATTTTCCTCTATTATAGCGCTCTGTGGTCCAAAACTTTGAGAAACACTGCATTCTATTTCCCCATCTGAAGATTCACTGTGCACAATACCATACTGGTAGCAATGAGAAAGTTTCTATGGTAAAGAAATTTGTTTAACTTTCCTTAATCCAGAGTTTTCCAAGCTTATTTGATTTTGGGATCTTAATTTCCAATAATACCTATTAAAATCCCTTGGAACTGGAATTCTAGAAAAAATATTTTGCCAAATGTGTGATCGCAGTTAGTAAGGGGTAAATCTGCAATCAGAATAAAATCTGCCCTTTTTTGAAAGATACATAACCATATACAAAAACCCAATAGGAAAATAGAGAAGGGTAGCCATAAAATTGCATTATACTATAAAATTGTATTATCCTACATCTATTTTATTCATATTATGGTTTATGATTTCTATTCAGTCATCTGTTTTTCTTGGTTGAAGCCACAGTGGATATACACTTTTGCCTTCTGTTTTTTTATTTGACATTTTATCATAAGCATTTTTCTATGTTGCAATTTGTTATCTTTTTATAACTTTCATTTCTAGAGGTTGTGAGATATTCTATCCAGATAGTGTTCATGAATCTGCCTAATGCTGGATATTTATATTATTTCCCCTTTTGCCTTTTGTAAATGTTAAATATCTTTCTGGATTATTTCCTTAGAATAGATATTAGATTTAAGTCTATGGATATTTTAGCATTTTAGTGATTTTTAATGCATGTTGCCAATGTTTTGCTAAAAGTTAGACCAAATTTATACTTCTTTTAATTGATTTATTTATTTATTCAGTCTTTCAAACACACA